>BQNB010001365.1:0-141317 GCA_026074375.1 Tanacetum coccineum | reverse complement strand
AAGCAAAACGCAACGGTCAAAACGCAATGGTCAAAACGCAATGGTCAAAACGCAATGGTCAAAACGCAATGGTCAAAACGCAGTGGTCAAACGCAATGGTCAAAAAGCAATGGAATAAAAAATTTGGGCAGAGTTTCTCGTAGTCAAAACGCAATATATGTCTTCAAAACGCAACCTGCAATCAAAACGCAATGAACCAAAACGCAACCAATGATCAAAACGCAACCAAGAAAAAAAATCTAAATGCAACAAGAAGAAAATCAAAACGCAATAAGAAGAAAGTCAAAACGCAACATGAACTTTGCCAGAAAGTCAAAACGCAACGACGAAAAATACGATTTTTTTCACCAAAAATCGCCTTATAATTACCCTTTTAACTTGATTTCTCTTGCACAATTAGCTACCTTATGCCTAGAACTTGCTTAATAACATAAACATTCACACATCTAAGCACAAAAATTCGAGTTTGATTTTTTTTCTATTGCTTCAATATTACGCACGAATTTGATCTTTTTGAACCACAAGAATCAACCACGAATCCACACGTAGCTCTGATGCCAATTGTAGGATCCCGTTAACACTTCACTTCATACAATTGATCACGAAATCGGAACTAGAAATGAGAAAGAGAGATTGAGTTGTTTAGAGAGAGAAAGAGGAGAGAGAAATGAGAGAAAAAGAGAAAAGATATATTTCAGATATTTTGAACAACTGAACAACTTACTTTTTTTAAAGAAGAAAAAGCTTATATACCCCGTCGCGTTAAAAGTGACGCGCGGGATATTTAACTAGGACCCGGGCTCAGGTTTTGCTTGGGATTAAACCCAAAACATATACAATATTAGATTATCTATCGAGCCCGATTCCTGATATTATCCTATTATAACATTAACTAATTAAAGATCGAAGCTCCATCGTAGAGTGACCGAACTTCCTTGTTCGACTCAATAAATTGAGGCTAACACAAATATTAAAGCAAAATGTATAATATTTATTCCTCCATGCATATGTTACAAGTACAAACTAATAAATACTCTAATTAATGTTATTTTTAAAACACCTCTAAAATAAAAAATATATATATTAAAGCAAAATGTACAACGTTAATTCCTCTATATATATGTCACAGGTATAAACTAATTAAATACACTAATTAATGTTACTTTAAAAACATCCTTAAAATGAAAAATACATGTTATTATACACATTATACAAGCTAATAAAACATACAAAGCATAAAACAATTTATATGCTAACAAGTTTATGAGACATATGGTTTTGAAAACTGAACCGGACCAACGGGTTCAACCAGAAATCAGAGATGCCACCGGTTTGGCTAGCCAATAAAATCCGTCCGAAAATAAAACGGAGATGACCGGTCAAAACCGGTAAAAACAGGTGAATCGGGTCGAACTGATATCATATTTTTATTCTCCGGCTAATAAGTTCCTTTTTATTTTGTTGCGTCTAAACTTTAATTACACGGTACCTGCCGCTGCAACGCGCGGACCCTGCCAGTGCATGTTAAAACATATTGCATTAAAATGGGACTTAATTTAGTCAATGTAAAATAACAAATCGTGACTTATTTAAAGAAACCATTTTAACTTGTATTTAAAGTTTGATGGATTCTATCTTTGGAAACTTATAAAGGTGATAACTCATTTCGATTTTGTTTATAAATGTGTTTGAAATAATCCCATCAATCAAGCTTTTCTTTCATTTCTTATCCCACTCATTGAAAAAATAAACTTTTTTTTAATTGCCATTTTACTGTAATTGCTATGTATATACATACTGCCTCATTTTTGTGACTTGCGCTTATAAACCTTTGATATAGAAAAAACGTATGTATCAAACTTTCTCCACGGATTGGCTGAAAGGGTAGTATAGAGCATTATTCATAAGCCAGAAAATTAAACATAATAAGAAAATTATCCATCAATACTTCCCCAACTTTTCAGAAGTAAACATGTGGCGATTTGGTCCATATTTTTCCAATATATAAAAACAATCGCTTTCGAAAAGTGGTTGTCTTTAAATAGATTGCCCTTCTAGATATTTATCAAAATCGATAGATCGATTCAACCTTTAATGTATAATATAATTTAAAGATCTTGGGCGACCTTGGCTTCTAATACTAATCGTGGAAACTAGAAGGGGGGTTGAATAGTTTCACCGTTTTAAAATTAAAACTTAGGTTGTTCGCTTATGTGAATTCAAGAGATATACACAAGTGTATATGATATAAATATAAGAGTTAATTGCAAAAATGGTCCTTGTGGTTTGGCCAAATTGCAGATTTGGTCCGTCAAATTACGAAATTGCAAAAATGGTTCGTATTTTGAAAGTTTGGTTGCACTTTTGGTCCTTGGTCGAATTTTGGCCGAATTGAAATGACTAAAATACCTTCTGCAATTTGGCCAATCCACAAGGACCATTTTTACAATTAACTCTAAATATAATAAGCAATTATCTACTACGAAATATAAATGAGTAAAGATAAGAAAGATTAAACCGATGACACAATGATTTATAGTGGTTCGGCTACGAGTATCCTCTTCGCCCTACTCCACTCCCCAAGTACCCAACTTGAGAGTTTTCTTCACTATGTCAATAAGCTCCCTTTAGGCGGAGAAAACCGTACACGTTGCTTACACTTTTTTCGGTACTAAGCTAAATATCGAGTTCTACTTTGAGATAGAACCAATCTAACACACTACGTATTTTAAGGCCTAAATACTAACCTATCATACACTTATGATACACACAACACACAACACAAAAGATACAAGATAAATGATTATCACAACCGTGATGACACAACTAGACTAATAACACTTGAAGCTTCACGTATTCGTTAGTGTTCTTCACTAAAGAGTGGAATGATTTGATCACTTGTAATGGATTATATGACAAGTATAATGATCAAAGAAAGTATAAAAATGAAAAAGCTAGAATGAAAAATATTGGAAGAGTTGTCTAAAATGGAGACTTAAGGTTGGTATTTATAGCCAACATTTGAAATTCAAATCTGGTCCAGACAGCTGGACGCACGGATCCACCATTACCTGAATCCGTCCTTTGGTTTTGCTGGATCGGTAGCAGCTGGGATATATTTTATCTTTTTGTGATTAACCCCAAATATTAATAAAATATTCTTATGTACTTAAAAATCAGATTATTAGATTCTTCTAGAAGGAAAATATTTCTTAACATAAATAAATAAATATTTTCTAGATTTGGGAAGATTTAAAAAGATTTGAAAAGATTGTTCCACTTATGGTTAATCTTATTTTGTCTTGCATGATTAATATAACTAGCTTATAATTAATCATATGTTTACTTTAACTCATTTGATTAGAAAGGTTTATACAAATGATTAAGTTTAAATGCAATAGAAAATATTTTTCTTTGATCATTAACTATGTTTAATAAAGCCATATTCATACCTTAAGTGATTTGTCGTCGTCAAGTAAACTTACGACTAAGTAACTTGTTTACGTAAACTTTTATGTACTATGACATTATATTTGTTATTATCAAAACATGAACATCATTAAATATAAATATCGTTTTTACGCGAATATTTGTATTAACAACAACATTACGAGAATGTGTTGAGATCATTCTATCTTTTATTAGAAAACACGTACGGTTAAATATGCAATGAACATTGTAAATCTAAACTCTAAAGTGTTCTTTCTTTTGCCTTGAAAGCATGAGCTAACTTAGTACTTTGTGTCATGTGTCCTAGTCCTACTTCTATAAAATCATTTGCTAAAAATTAGTAGCAAAACAAATGGCCTAACCATGTAGTGAACAAGAAATAATGCAGCAGCACACTCTTTGTAAAATATTTATACTCAATGTTATGAACAAGAAATAATGCAACACAATCGTGACTCGACACATATAGATTCTCTAACCTCTATAGAACTCATGTTTCCATTACTGATATCATTGTTAGCGGCACCTAATTAGTGTAGTAAAGGAGTGTTCAAAAGATTTATCATGGTTGTGCTTCCTGTGATCGAGCCAACAATCGGATCCACAGAAGAGCCCATGACTAAATTTTCATTTCAAGACGTGTTGGGTTATGGTAGTTGGCTAGCACAAATACGTTACAAATATGTAAGCCTATTGGGGGCACACACGTTAATACACGGAGAATATGTTTAATACTTCACAATGCAAACCACAAGGACTAAAACCGAACTAAGACACAAACATGTTATGTCTTAAAAGCTGGAAATTAAATAAGAATATTCCTTGAGAGTTTCCAGGTTCGGTTTGGATAAATAGAAAAAGGAAAAGGAGAGTCGTGATGAGAATAGGACTTGTTTCCTAGTTTATCATGAGTAGGATTCAAGGGCTATATATACCCTTGATATCTAACTCATAATACACGACTATAATACTCTCAAAACCCAAAAGCAGATTACGGTTTTCCTTGTTCCCTTTTTCCGGCCGAGTTCAATTAATCATCAACCCTTATTCGGTTCTTTGATTTTTAGTTTAGCTCTACACCAAAATCGGTTAAACCATTAAGGTTTTAATCAAGTCACACTTATTCTTCCAAGCTAGGAGTACAAGTTTTATACATGAGTTGTTCGTTGCTCTCAAGGTTCGAAGGTTAAAACCCTAACAAGGAATTCAGGTTGTTTTGATTTTCGGTTCTTGGATTTTGGTGGTATTAGGGTTACGATTCTAACCCTAATTCGGTGGTTTTTATATCCGGTTACAAGACACAGGTTTGTTTGGTATTCGGGTAATATAACACTAGGGTGTTTGTTTGTGAAGTTAAGTCTAGACAACTTAACATATTCGGTTGACGTGATTGTGTGAGCAACCGTAGAGGTGATTTACTTTAATCACTTTACTGTTTCAAGATCAATTGGCTAAGAGGTACGCTTTCTATTTACTTCTTATTATTTGTTAACCATATGCTATTACTAGGTCCAATCCGCTGCGTACTCGTAGCTAAACTAGTTACCTAGATTGTTAAATCCCAACAGTGGCATCACGAGCCAACTCGTTTTAGCTTTATGGGTTACATGTTATGTTTTAACTACACGCCTAGTTTACATGCATATCATTTAAACATATGCTATGATCTGCTGTGTTTTATATTTTATTTATGTTTTACTAGCAAAATATGACAAGGATATGCAAATCCTTGCCATAAGATGAATAAAATATGTAGATCTAGATCTTGAAACGCATGATTGCTAAAAAGGAAGAAAATTAAATTGTTAATTTAGTATATCTGTTTCCTTTTATAAAAGATCACACTATATATATATAAAAGATCTTGGTTTTATTTATAGTAACTAAAATCTTTTATTTTTGGAAACTAGATCTTTTACATATTTAGTCTGAATTTTGTTTCCTGTTCCGGCCATAAGACCCACGCAATCACTT
Source organism: Tanacetum coccineum (assembly GCA_026074375.1). NCBI lineage: Eukaryota > Viridiplantae > Streptophyta > Magnoliopsida > Asterales > Asteraceae > Tanacetum > Tanacetum coccineum. Next base: position 135,893 of record BQNB010001365.1, on the reverse strand, counting down.
TATGTGATGTATGTGGCAATCTAGGTACTAAGCTGAAAACCTAGTGAGGGTCTTATGGTTCTCCAATTGAGGAAAACTCGCTTGAGAACTCGGATTTTACATGTTTACTTGTTAATTTAATATCATCATTAGCTTTAGTCTTTTTGCATAGTTTTTAACTTGATTACTAGTATAACGCGCCAAATATTGTATGCAATACGGACTAATACCTAAAGAAAGATGATGTTAAAAACAAAGTCTATTAATTCATGTTCAAAATACATAGCTCATTGGTGACCTATTATTTGTCTTCGTGCAAATTGGATCTTGAGAAAATTAAGAAGACTATAAACTATAAACATGATTTCAAGATTAAAAAACTGGACGCTATGACTCATGGAAGTACGGCTTTCTCCACTAGAACAAACTATAAGAGAAGTTTAAAGAGGATTTTTCTAAAGAACTCAAGTTTTTAATACGCTTCGCGCTGACTTGATTATCTGCTTCTTTGTGCGTTCGATTGGAGTTACCATGAATATGGCATGTCACTACAGTGTCATTATTAAAGGTTTTTAAAATTAGTGATACAAAGTTGTTTTGCATGCCTCTTTGTACACGTATTTGACACATTTATGTGCATACCTCTAGGAAAATTTTAAGTCTATGCCATCCAACCATAGAACACGTGCAATTGGTTTGAGTCTCTTTGTCAGACCCTGGACCCCTACCAACCCATGGTAATTCACCTACTGGTCCAGACCTTTATGACGTTTTTACTCAAAATCTCGGTTTGGTCCGACTTAATTTGCGTCTTTTTGTCCAGACCCTGGACACGAGCATAAGCTGATAGCTAAACAGGCCTCTAACATGATACATGCGAGACTAATGTTTTGACAAGTATCATAAACCTAAGAGTTGCATTAAAATACAACTAACGCTCGTTGCTTACCTATTGCCCTACTTGTTTTCTCACTGGTCAGACCTCTGGTTACCAAGTAGGAGGTCAAGTTGGATCTTAGTCTTAATTAGTAAATTAATTGGGTAGTTAATTCAATTAAGAAAATAATCGTTCAAAAATACTAAAATTGAACTTTCTATGTTCTGATTAATTGTGTTATTGCAATATAATTCTAAACGAAGTTTGTTTCCTCATAAAAGACAAACATCTCTCTTCTGTAAGAAGAGTGAGACTTAACTCCTACTCTTCTCATTGGTTTTGACAAGAATAAGATAGGGTTTATAATTACATTAATAATAAATTATATTAAACTCAACTTTACTCTTCATTACCCTCTTTCCGGTTTCCAGAAATCTTTGAAAGAGAAACATATTTAGTGTAACTGAAGTACATTTTGTCTATATCTACCAAATAATGACATCTTGCATTGGTCACGTGTATGAGGTTTAGACCGCAACGAGTAAAAGAAAATTACTAGCATCTTCTAGGTATTTTTCTTGACTCCTCATTCCTTATATGCTAAACACCCTTGTGGCTAGGCAGACCGATTAAGGAGGAATTGCATGCTAAAAAGTTCAAGTTAATGAAAGCATGAATGGCTAGTCCCTCATCTACATAAGTAGAAATTCATATACTCAGTTCAATACCTAAGTACATTGCTACTTGAACATCTAAGAAAGGTAGGAAAGTAAATAAATCCTATTTTGCTTTCTACTGGTGAGTAACACTTACAAGTTGACAAATCCAGTAGAGCTTATTTGGGGGGGGTGTGTTAACCAACTAAAACGACATGCCATGTTATGAGTGTCAAGTTCAGTGGAGCTACAAGATTTAATCTTTGTTATTGCTCTTATTATTTCTAGCTTGCTTTGAAATAATTCATTACTTTCTAAATATGAACGACCAAGGATTAAGGAAAATTGCATTTTGTTTTATAGATAACCCGTTGCCTTTCCGATGTTGCTATCTGAAAAGTTATCTATAGAATAATAATCCATAATACGCTATAATACGTTATGTTCAAAATATACTTGTAATATCTATGACACTAATCAAGATTGTGTAGACTTTCGAGCGCGGGTCGGTAGTTATTGGAATTAATGTTATCCCTGGACAACAAAGTGGGAGAAATCATAAGTATGTGCCAAGGTAAATCATTTTAAAATAGATTGATTGTTTATCTTGACTGCAAGGTAAGAAAGCTAATATATCTAATAGGACGTTTTAAACGAGTGATGTGTTGGTTAAATTTAAATTTTTGTGTTATATAGTTATGAATAAGTTTATGATTAATATGGAATAAAGATTTAGTAATATAATTATGGTTTATTGATTTTGATATTATTATGGTTGTATGGTTTTTTAGGGGAAATGGTAGATGTTACATGATTTTGGTTGGATTAAGTGTTGGTAGGGTTTAGATTTATATTTTGTTATTGGGTTGGTAATGTTTTTTAGAAGTGGGTTTTTCGGTTTGTAGATTTTATGATTGTTTTGGTGGTTTTGGGTAGGAGGAGGGGGGGTTTATAGGTTATGGTGGAAGGTTGGTTGGGGGTTAGGGTTAGTGTAGGGTATGGAGGGGAGGGTTAATATGTTATGTTGTGGGTTAGGTTATGGGTTGGGTGGATTTGTAGTGTTTAGTGTAAGTGTGGAGTGGGGGAGGGGTTTTATTGTGTTTAATGTGTGTGGGGTAGTGGATTTGTGTGTGTAGGGTTTGATGATGGGGGGGGGGTTGTTTTGTTGTAGGGTGGTTGGGGGGGGAGGTAAATTGGGGTTGGGTGAATTTGTGTTGTTTGGTGAGTTGGTTGGAGGTTGAGATATGAATTTAATTTTGTAATTGATGTGTTGGAAGCGGGGGGTTTATTTAGTTGATTGGGGGGTGGTGTGAGTAACTGTTAAAATCTATTACAAGTTTTTCTTTAGAAATTTTTTTTTGGCAATAATATCAAAAACTCCCCGAGAATACACAAAACTTGGCGGAAATAGCCAAATTTTTCTAGAAATGCCAATCTGATTAATCTCGCCTTAACCGATTACAAGCTACAAGGTGGTCGACCAGATAATGATTTACAATTTTTGAAACCTTGGTATTTAGAGAATTTTCTCTACTTACAAAAGTAAGTGGGGGCATCTACAAATCTTGAAGTGATTCAAGAACAAAATACATTACCTTCTAAATCCACTTGTAAATGTCATACTAAGGTTAAACATGAAAATGTCAAACCAAAGTATAATGTAATTCTCATTCATAAATCCGCATAGATGCCTCATCACTTGATTGATATTTTAATATCAATGCTGAGGAATATTAGTTAGAGGGTTATAATAGGCCTGTTAACTAATAAGATGAATTATCACATTTTGAATCTGATAAATATCTTAGAACTATGAATGACTAGATGTAGTCCTTAAAAAGCAATCAAAGTTTTGAGCTTGATTGATCTTTTACCAAACAGTTAAACTGAGAGGTGAGAATGAGTTTCTTTTGAAAAAAGGCTCATAAGGACAAGATTATATACATATTAATGCCTGACTGATGACAAGAGTTTTTAATCTTACTCAAACAATTGACTATGATTAAATCTTTCTTTTCTACACCCATTGATTATATAAAGATAACTAATTGTCATACAGTTTTTCTTGAATCTGCAATATGGTGAATTAAGGATCATAACTCTTTCCTTAATGATTACCTTGCGAGGACGGTGTGTAATCAAAAAGGGTTATGAGTTTAAAATAATCTTTATAATGTATACAAGATAATAGAATCCAAGTGTGGATTGAATCATGCATCTAGGAGCTGATATCTTAAGTTTAATTACAATAACGTTTTTGATTAAATTTAGATAACTTCTGAGTACACCTGACATCAAGTGGGAGCACTACGTTTTTCCTTAAAATTCATACGTTTTGTAACATATTAAAGGTATCATTCCATCTAAGCTAGATGTTAATCCTTGAGATTGGAATGAAACTTCACTTGGGAATTTAGGAAATAAAACAAACGACCTTGGAATAAATGTTTAATGAAATGAACATATGCGGAAATTAAGTCTAACACAATGCAATACATCATTGAAGCAAGTCTTAAATGATATATTTCACCTGAGATAATTTAATACATGGATGGAAACCTTGTGTTTTTAACAAAGGATTCATCATGTATATCTAATATTGTGTATGTGACTAGTTGTTACTCTTGCACAAAAGCATGATGAGCTAACAACAACAGTATCTAATTGAGAGTGATTTAGATGACTGTTAAAACAAATGTTTACGAATTATATAAGGCATAGTGTTGTTTGTGTACACACGATGCTAGAGAATAATGAATCCTAGTTAAAGTAAGATTTTATCTTTTATGATAAATCTACTAACTAGATATGTTCAGCTAAGAGCATTGTTGCATTACACATTAAAGAATGAGAATACTTTACATTTTAAAGAACTATAAAGATGACTGTCTGAGATATGTATGTTGTTGACTTCAAATACCCTATAAAAGGTACTATTACCTTGTCCATACTATGACTCGTGCAATAATATGCACGTGAACAATAAGAGACTCATCTTATTATTTAAATCTTTCATAATTATGTGAATTTGAAACAAGTATTCAGAAAGTTTACTCAGATAACTATTTAGCTATCTTGTCAAGAAAGAGTTGAGAATGTTGGAAATATTGGACTTCAACTTACTAAATTAGTCTTATGCATATCTGTTTTTTAGTATTTGGATAATTGGGATCGTAAGATAATTTTTACTTTCTGGTGAATAAAGATACTTGGTATTTGCTCTTCATTCATATAAAAATTGTTATCTTATATTTGCATGTTTAATCCATGAATGATTTCTTATCGTTCTAAATATGTCCATTGTCGGTTAACAATATGGGAATATTGCTATGTAAGGAAAATATGAGTGTTGGTTATATTCCGTGAATATATATGGATGTATTCCCACCAAACTCATATGTATTCACAAGGGATGCATATTGGATACCCCAACCTTCGAGCATTTACTTTTGGATCCATGTCATGAGTGAAATGTCAAAAATGGTTTATAAAAATCGTCCTTAGACTTGAGATGCAAGCAAGTTTTGTATGTGTGGATATCACTTTGTGATTATAGCCAAACGCTGTCCTAAAATAAGGTAGTTATAAAAGCTATTTTTCGGAGTGTATGTGAAGCAGCATCCACAACACTTGTAGTCAATAAAGGATTTGTTCCTCCACTTGATATGTGCAGAAAGATACCATTGGGCCCTCTCCAGATTTAATCAGATAAATGAATGGCCGTTCTCAAAGGGTAATGCAAGATGATTCTTGATTACATTTGGTATATCTGAATTATTTCTATAACGAAAAACATAATGTTAAACTATATGGAATGACTTAGGATCTATATCCATGGTTTAATGGTATTTGAACAAATGGATGATTATAAAGCAAGAAATTTATAACCATTAAATAACTGAGATGATTTTGAAACTCTTATCTCATAATATTCCTAATGTAAAAATAATTGTGTGGGTTGCTAGACTTTGCCAATTATAGGTATAAGTGTTAAGTGCTACTCCAACTCCCAAGTGGGAGCTGTTGGGTTATGGTAGTCGGCTAGCACGTATACGTTACGAATATGTGAGCCTATTGGGGGCACACACGTTAAGACACGAAGAGTACGTTAATTATGTAATTAATATATATACTTGTTATATATTTATTAATTATATAATATGCTTCACGATGATAATTTAAATAACCGTTAGTTACCGTTATTATTTTATAACTAACTTAACGACTATTTAAATATAAACCGAAGGGACTAAAATTGACAAAACCCGAACCTTGTGGGTGTCACTTGTTGACCAACCCATATAGCTTTTAGAAGGGGGTTTTGGGATCAATTTTGGAGATAAGGGATTATAGTTGTATTGTGATAAGGAATTAAGGGTATTCTAGTTTATCTAGAACTAGGGTTTGGTGCCTATATAAACACCCAACCCTAGCCCTCATAGAGACTGACTTAATCCCATCGCACAAAATACAACCACCTAAAATCACCGAATAGTTTTCGTTTTTTCTCCTTGCGTCGACAAAAAACAAAAGCAAAAGCAAATTTACCTTTTGCATTAATATATGTTCATTTGTTTCTCTCCCAGGTGGCGACAAAATAGAAATCAACATATATATTAGTTACATGCAAGTATACTTTTACGAATGCATGTGCTAGTATAATCTGCTCTATTCTTTCCTTCCAAATACAGTGTTTCAAACTCATCTTTTTGGGTTTTGGATCGGTTAACAATAGTTGTTTGATTAGGTGAAGCAACGACTAGCATCGTATCGTATTTGTTTGACGTGTTGTGTGAGCAACCGTAGAGGTGATTGTTTTAATCACTTATTCGTTTTCAAGATCAATTGCTGAGAGGTACGCTTTCTATTTACTTTTCATGTACGTGTTAACCATATGCTATTACTAGATCCATCCGCTGCGTACTCGTAAGCTAATGGTTACCTAGATTATTAAATCCCAACATATGTTACTACGATTGTGGTTATCAATTTTACAAGACAAAACTAACGTAATATAATATATACATGACCGCCTAAATTTTTTATTTGAATATAAATATAAATGCTTGTGCGAGTGGAATAATCTTAAAGTTGAATTATATACCATAGGAAAAAGGGAAAATTATCAAAATGTCCCAAGAAGTATGTGACTTTGCCTAAATGCCCCATGCAACTTGGATTTTCCCTAAATGCCCCATGCGACTTAAACGACCTATGAGACTTATGCAACCTCTGGCAAATTTACCAAAATACCATTATTTCCCAATGATTAGATGTACATTTTTTTTAGAATAGGGGTATTTTGGTAAATTTGTCAAAGGTTGCATAAGTCGCATTAGTCGTTGAAGTCGCATAAGGCGTTTAAGGAAAATCCAAGTCACATGGGGCAATTTGACAAATTCACTAAAGTCATGAGGCATTTGAAGATTTTCCCCTAAGAAAAATCACGAAAACACTTATCTTTTTAACCCATTCTATGATGACAAAGGTCACCAGAATAAAAAAAAACCGCATATATGCGTCTTTTTTCCTGTTTTCATTTTACATGAAAAACCGGCACAGTTTGAGAGAACTTCACACAGTTCCATTGTCACAAATTGTCGTTACTTGTCGCTTTGTAACTAAAAGTCACCATTGTCACTAAAGTGTTGATAGAAACTGAAAATAAAAAATTCTAAAAATTATCTCATATACTCGCATGTAATCTCGTGAATGTGTAGAAACGAGATATGAACGTCCGTGCATTGCAACGGGTTAAAAATATTTAGTTTTTAACAACGAAATAAAATATTAGGCAACAATTTATAAGACCTAAGCCCGTATATGTGTTCGAGTTCATTAGAGTTTGCTGACGCCGTAAGCGATCGTGAATTCGCAATTAAATTCAGAAGAAAAACATACTAGAATCACAGTCGTAGCCTTGGTGACGCGCTGTAACGAGCCGTTGGGTTCAGAAAACATCATTGGCTCATTGTTTTGCTTATAACTCTCAACCCGTAAAGACTTAGATGATGTCGTCCGCGGTCGTGGATTCGTACTTAAATTCCGAAGATAATGCTACCGGAATCGCTGCCTCCTCCGGTCGAACGTGCCTTCACTCACCCTTATAAGTTCAGACAGTCGTCGGAGAAAAGAAACATTCTTTTGTAGATTACGTTTATCCGATGCGACTGGTTAATATCAAAGTCTTGATGCTTCATCAAGATATATATCTTTATTTTTGTTGTTTAGTAACTATAGTTTACACTTCAATTCAAACTTTCTCGATTTCGCTGCTCGAATTGCAAAGGATTATTAGATAATAGATTATAAGGCTCGAGCTCGTATGTGGGTTTGTGCCTATTGAGGTTTCTAGCATATCTTATGTTTTAATACCACTTACAGAAAATTCTCTCACTTATGTAACGTCAAAAAAGTAAACATACTAATTACAAATGTAAGATAGTAGTTATTGTAAGACAATGAAACCCGTAGGTATAATTTTATTAATGACTATTATTTATAATGTTAAAACCCTAATACCCTAAACCCATAAACCGGGCTTGAGCCTATTTATTCACTAATACTCCCCGCAGTCCGAGCGGCGAAATCGTGAAAGCTCGGACTGAAGTAGTAAACTAGAAAAGAAAAAAAAAACATTAACGTAATAAAATGATGTAATAAAAAAGCGAACCGGCTCGTGACCGAAGCACGAACAACAATATAAGATTGTGTGGATTTGCGACCTTAGCACAAATCACCAACACAAATCACGATTGTATGAATTTGTGACCTTAGCACAAATCATCAACACAAATTACGGGATAAACCAAAGTATCCTGGATCAGAATAAACTAAAGTATCCTGGATCAGGATAAACCAAAGTATCCTACCGGAGAATAAACCAAAGTATTCTCTTAAAAACATTACATGATAAAAAGAAAACTTTTTTTTAATAAACATAAAACTAATGATAAATTTGATCCCTAAAAATCCCACTTCAAACAAAACTAAAAATTCCACTTCGAACAGCACAGGTCCTTCTCAAACTTTGTAACCTCTTCTATTAATTGTTGTGGCATATTGACTTCTTCTACAAGGCTCCATCTCTTATCTTCATAAGAAGGTTTTCACCGATGGGCTGATAAAACTATATTGAATAGTCGAATGCTATTTTTTCTAAGGAATCGAAGGCATGGATGTGTATTTTGTGGGGTAAAAAATTAGGTTTGTTTTTAGGGATCGATGTTTGATAAGGGAGGAGAGTGGATTAATCTTTTGACGGGGCGGTCTATGGGTGGCGGCTCAACTTAGCCACCTAGGTCAGAGGATCAGACCTGCTCTGATACGATGATAGACAATGAAACCCGCAGGTATAATGTTATTAATGACCATTATTTATAATGGTGAAACCCTAATGCCCTAAACCCACAAATCGGGCTTGGGTCTATTTATTCACTAATAGTTATGTAAGATAAGGATAGATGTAATAACAATAATAAGTTTTTTCTAATAAAGTGTTAACGTAATAAGCAAAATAATGTGAATGGGATTAAACTATAAAATCGAATTGTTTTAAGGGTTAATTTACTATTTTAGTGAAATTAAGGAATGCTAAAACATAAAGTTTAATTAATTTTAAAGGGTAATTTGTTATTTGCGAAATTTAATAAGGATGTTTATGCAATATTTATTAAGTAAAGGGGGTATAGATGTATTTAACAACTCAACTTTTATTTGGTGTTCACTACTCTTTTATTTGGTGTAATTCTAGAAATAGGAAAAATCTATTATGGACTAGTTGGCTTAAAGGCCCCTTTTATGTTCTTTTGTAATTTTGGTTGAACCTTTAGCTTCTTGTTAAGCTTTTTTAATAAAATCGTCATTCCAAAAAAAATTAACAACTCAACTTTATTATTAATTAACAGTTAAGAGAGTTGACAAATGTTATATTTAAAAATAAAAATAAAGGTATTTTGGTGTAACCAATTTTTTGATGTTTTTTTTAAATTAGACGATTACTCATGTATGACGAGATAACCGTGTATAATAATATTGGGTTGTTTGTGTATATCTTTGTTATATTTTATTGTATATATACGGGGTGTAAGTGAAAGTGGAGAAACCTTGTGGATTAAGTTGTGATTAAGGGGAGTTTGGTTCGTTGTATGTTTTGAAAGGAATTGTCATATGTGAAAAGAATTGTAATTTGAATGAATTGTAATTCAAAGAGTTGTAATGTGTTGAATTGTAATTGATGTATTCTATCATTGTGTTTAGTTGGATCCCAACGTCATGTAATTTAAAAAAAATTAAAAATAATAATAATAACAATAACAATAAATAATAATAATAATAATAAAGTGATTGTTCATGAATGAAACAATCTTCAAAGTTTCCCCTTGAAATAAGATCTTCTTGTACATGTCACCACTTTAAAATAAGCTACAAACCATATAGTTTTTTCCCCTTTTTGTAATCATTAAATAGGGGTCTTCTGTAGATATGCAACTCGTGAACACTTCCCCTTAAGTGGTACATGTAGATGGTTAAGCATGTTAACAATAAACTTCCCCTGAAAGTATGCTAACCATCTCTTGAATCTCGAAATCAGTTGTCTTCAAATAGAAATTATTAATGAAAATCATCTAAGTGAATAACATCATCCTCTCTTATGTGACTATTGCCTCAGTCGGCGATCTATTTGTAATCCTTGTTTGTACGCAACAAAAAGGTTACCCTTGTCACATAATTGATTAAAAAGCCATTGCATCAAATGTCTTCATAATACTCTCCAAACCATAAACTTTATCATTGTTCAAGATCCAAATGTGTCCGTGTTGTCCCATATCGGACAAAGCTAGCAGAATTAACCATAAGCCTAGCAGACTTAACTGAGTAATGCTAGCAGAATTAACATTCAAACCAAATAGCAACACTTTTTCGGTCCCAAAGCTGTCACTGAACTGTCACTGAGATGCTGTTAGCGACACATAATCTGTTATGAATCTGTTGCTAAACTGTCGCAGAACTGGGTACTCCTTCCTCCCAATCTATTAGTGACACAATTTTCTGTCGCTATTCTGTTACAAAGTCGTCACTAATCCAGCAGTATTAAAAATGGGCGAGCAGTATTAACTCAATACTCTACCAGTATTAAGTTTCAAACACGCAGCAGTACAAACAATTAAAAGAACAGTAGTATTAACGTAACCACAAGCAACATGCTAATCACACATCTTCATCTGAACAACTATCAATATCAGATCCACAATCAATGAACATCAATCGCACCATCATTAGACCCATATTGATCACACCTGCTGTCTCTTCATAAACACCATACAGCCATGAACAATCCTCCATTTCAAAAACAATACCACCTGCTGCTGTAACATGACCATGAAAATAAGTCACAACCTGCTTGTTTCTAAAATCAATCATAGCAACCTTATTCATCGTGATCCCTTCTACTTCTTGAATCTGCTCGTAACAGTAACCATGTCCATACTTGCTGTATAAACACGAACACCGAGACCCTAATCTGTACATCGATCATCACAATGATCTTTAGCAGCAACAATATACAACCATCATTTCCTGCTATGATAACACATTTATCACCTGCTGTTTTAATAAAATGATCATGGTGTCTTATGAACATCATCAATGACTCACACAACAGCTTCTTTATCGAAACCCTATCCTGCTTTAATAGAAAAGAATCTGGAATATAACCTGAATCTTGCAATAAGACCTTAGAAAATTAGGGTTTCAATGGATCATAACAAACCACATCAAGACTGTCGTCATCAAGATAGCCCTACTAGGGTTCATTATCAATCCTAGAATTGACTCACCAAAGCTAGTAGAAACATAAACATTCAATCTTCAACCTGCTTCTTTTCTAAAAAAAAATCAACAACCCTAGATTAGGGTTTTATTAGACACGTATAGCAATATCACAAAATCAATTGATTTCGTGTCTTCTATCCATCTTCTTAATCAGATCTAGGGTTTGTAGGAAAACCCTAGTTTCACCAAATCACCATGTACCAAAGATCCAGAAACACGAACCTTTTTGTTCAAGAATACGACACCTAAAAACCTTGTACTCCTAGATATCAAGAGCAACCTGCTCTGATACCAATTGTTAAAACCTAATTGTAGGCTTCATAGATCATTTTGCCCATCTAGAATATAATAACATTGAATGATATAAAGCACAGCGGAATAACAAATAAGAACATCAATGTTATCACAAAATTTTCTTTATTCATACTAATAAACTATAAACTATTTGACTTTAATCAGTCGACTATGCTATTTAGATAACTAACTATTACACAAACTAATAAGCTAACTATTAGACTCTCATTGGAGAGATCTAACTATGATGGATATAAAACTATTCACCCTAATACCCTTTATATAGAGGGATATTAAGGTTTACAAAGGAAGCTAATTAATTATATTAGGAAGCTAATTAAAAATAATTAAAACCTTCCTTTATCTCTGATATTCTTTGACTTTTCGATGCCTATCTTCATGGAAATCTTCCAGCTTTTAATCCCTTGTTGTTTCATTCGTCTTCATTTATGCATATGTAATTTTGTAATCATCAAATCTGAGATCCCAACAACAATCATAGAAAATGACTCAAAAGCGACGTTTTTAAAAGATACGTTATCATTCATTTAAAATCAGAGTTTTACAAAGGCAGGTCCCAAAATCTAGAAACATAAAATGTAAATGATAACAAGTTTTAGCCATCTTCAAGTCCATGCCACTCCATGCCATAAGTTTCTCAATTACCTGAGATAAACATGCTAAAAAGGGTCAACACAAAGTTTGAGTGAAATAAAGTGATTATCATGACATAATCTGGACGAGGAATGATCTCCCAAACTTCAAGATGTTCAAACTTATTTAATTCTTCTTGCATTGCTTCGATCCAACATGATTCTTTTAACGCTTCTTTATAATTCTTTGGTTCAACGGAAGAAAGGAAAGCATCAAAGTAGCAAAACAGGGCTTCGTTTTGTAGTTGATGTCTTGTAGAGATGGGTCGTGAGGGATTGTCAATTACATTATCCAATGGATGATCCTTTGTCCATTTACTGAGGTGTTCAGGTGGTTGATTAACCGAGTGCACGTTAGTTGGAATAACATACCTTGAAGAAGATTCTTCATAATTTGGTTCTGGAATTGAAACACCAAAGAAGGAATCGTTATCCTCAATGAGCAACTATCCATATCAATGAAAACACCCTTCTACTAACATCGGAAAGAAACGTATGGATTATGAATCTTTTAGGAGTTTTTGAGAAGTACTTTGAGATGGTGCATCTTGATTAACTTAAAATGAGTAAACAAAGCAGAAGGAAGGTGATCATCTCATCTATGTATCTCATCATGAATCAACATGTACTAGAGCAACAACTGCAGGAACTGGAGAAGCAACACTTGGTGGAGGAAAGAAGTATTCATCAAATATCGGTTGAAACAAAATATCACAGTCCTTGTTTGTTGGTGGTACATAAGGTGTTGGAGAAGGAGGATTTGGCACGAGTCATGAACTGATTGTTCCAGGAGTCAAGAGTTGAGGCCCGGGTCCTGAACTGAATTATTTAAAAGCCATCGTTGTCAGCTCGTCAAAATCAACATGAATAGTTTAAATGATTAGACGGGTCCTCTTGTTGTAGATTCGAAATGCCTTCTTTGCAGGAGCATAACCGTCAAAGAATCCAATACTGCTTTAGTTTCAACTTAACCAAGATCTTCATTATCATTGTGGATAACAAAGAGCACCAAATACATGAAGATAAGATAAGTCGGGTTTCTTGTTATGGATAAGTTCATATTGTGACATTTTCGGATTAATGATTGGCTTTGAATGAAACAAGAGGTCGCAACAGCCTCTGCCCAAAGAAATAACGAAGCCTTAGAAAATATCAACATGGTGCAAGTAGCTTCCACTAAAGTTTGATTCCGTCTTTCGACAACTTTATTCTGTTGTGGAGTGCGAGCAACCGATGTTTGGTGTGAGATCCCGACATCTTTATAGTAAGCTCTAAGGGTCTGATTGACAAACTCTATGCCATTGTCTGTTCTGATATTTTGGAGTGTCGCATTCAGACAAACTTGAATCATTTTGAGAAATTTAATCAGGAACTCTGGAACTTCATCCTTTGATCGTAGAAATTTTACCCATGTAAACTGAGAATAGTCATCAACAATAACCAGTATTTAATTCCGACTGATTGATATCTTTGAATCCTCAATAGCCTGCAAAGGTTCAATAGTTCAATAGATAGAGCTTTTTCTGAATTGAGTCTTTGGATTTGGGTTTATGGGAGTGTTTCTTGCTTTTACCTAGAGCATAGGCGGAACATAAGTGATCCTTCTAAAACTTTAATCTGGGTAGCCCGTGAACCAGTCCTTGTTTTGGACAGTAAGTGATAAATCAAGTTTAAATGTGATAACCTTTGATGCCATAACCAAGACTTTGTCTTTGATGCTTTAGACAAGAGGCAAATAGGAGATGACAACAACATATCTTCCAGAGACAAAGTGTATAAATTTGAGTCCCTTGATTCCTTGATCCCTTGAGTAAATCAACACCTTCTAAGTCACGAATGTAGCAGGTGTGTTTGCGAAAAGCAACCTCCAGATCGGAATCACAAAATTGGCCAACGGAAAATAAGTTGTGTCCTAATCCTTCCACATAGTAAACCCGATAAATTGTAACTTTTCCCATCTGATAGTATCCCTAGCCCATTATCTTTATAATATGATCATTTCCAAATCTGACAGTACCTAGAAATTTGTGAACAAAGTTAATGAGCTAAGAGCGGTTTCCTGCAATATGCTTGGAGCATTCAGAGTCTAAATACCACAAAACAATTTGGACAACCTGAAATCGATAAGAAAAGTAGATTAAACATCTGAAATATTGGATCCCCAAGATTGATTGGGTTTCGAGTTGTTAGAAATCTTAGATTCTACAACTTTAGACTTGCTACTCGAACCTACAGATTTTGGTATTTTGGGTCTCCTGCTATCAACCTTAATTTGTAGATTTTGTGTAGTTACTGATTTTAATTGGTTTCCTTAAGAGGCACTACTTTAGTGGAGGTGATCCTAGTTGAAGGGCACATATTTCCATCTATAGTGAAGGCCCGTCCTATAGGTTTCCACCTATATCTAATATCAGTTAACACTTTACCAGTGGGTTTCCAAATATTGTTGTTTTTGCTCTTTTTAGTAGATTTAGATTTAGAGCGCACATTCACATCATTAACAAATTCAAGAAAAAACACATCATGATTTGCATCAAACATACATTGATTACATTTAACATAAATTAATTCAGAATTCATATTTAGCTTTGTATGCTTAGCATTCACATCACAAGTAGGTTCAATAACATGATTCTTTTTATTTGAATTAGATTTAACGCTCCTAGTGTGGTCTTCTACTTTATTCGTCGGGCTGCTACTGGTTGATGTAGAGATCCTATTGGTCTTGGTACTACCTGGGGGCTTGGATCTGCTAACACTAGTAGAACTCTTCATTCATGTAGAAGGCATCACAGGTTTGTTTAAATCTTGTATGTTATGTGAATCTACCTGTTTTGTAGTATTACTTGATGATGTGGCAGGTTTGGTAAACCTAACTTTCTTGTTTTTATTCAATGGTCTAACAACTATCAATTTCTCACTATGTTTTGTTAAACTAGGGCATGTATCTCTAACATAGACTAGCACCTCCTGAATTTGTTGAACAATCTTACAAGCAGAGTCTAAATCACTATCTAAAGGTATTAGTGCTCTAGCATGTTCGACTATTTCTCGAAGAGTTTCAGCATGTTCCCGAGAGTGCTTAATATAGTCTATGTGAGCATCCCTATTGTTCAATACTTTAGGAGCTAGAGGTACTAAATCAAGCTTATACATTCCTGGGCAATCACTTTCGGTTTGACATCTTTTTCAACCACATTTTTCCTTTTAAACTCTTAATATGTTTTCTCAAATTAGCAATTGAGACATCTTTTGCGTCTAGCCTATCTTGCCATTCATTTATTTTGAAAAGTTCGAGAATTTCAGGAGCATTTTGATTGTTTAATGGTCTATTATTTAGAAAACTATCTTTTTGATGTTGTAATTTAAGTTCAAGATTAACATTATGATTTTCAAGTCGTGAATATCTGAGTACAACTTCATCAAAAATCTTCTTTTCAACCACGTGTCCCTTTTTAGCAAGCGCGGCCTTAAGCACTAGATTCTCATTATATTGCTCAATAAAACCTTGTTGCATTTCACAACACTCATTACGTGAAGCAAGAGAATTTACACAAATGTGAATTATATCTTGAGATAAGAGAAGTTCAAATAAGTGATCATTTTCTTACTCCAATCTTTTAATTTCAAGATTATCATTCACATGACATTTATTATCAGCATGTAGCACATTAGCAAGAACAAAAGCAGCATACATTACAATGTTTATCACATCTTGACAAATAATATGGGTTTAAGAGTCGATCACTATCAAGAGAAACTTCTTTCTTTTGAATATCAAAATATTTCTTGTCTATAGAACACTGATCAACAGCAGCTTCCATTTGGTTAAACACCATTTTCACTTCATTAAGTTCACTGTGAAGACCATTTTCAAAATCTTTAAATGAGGTTAGTGCAAATTTTATGATATTTAAACTAAACAATTCCTTTAGTTTTAATAATGACAAACAAGTAACTATTAAACATAACGTAAAAGTGCCAGTTACCCGTAAACACAACCATCAACGCATACATTCACAACACCTCTGATGTCTCTAGTCTACTCATAGCTTCAACAAAAGGTATGAATATGTTTGTTAAGTTGCATTATGATCAACCCATTTAACAAACCATTGAAAATGATTAAAAAATAACTAATCACATTAGAGAATAGGACAAAACTTAATTACTTAACTAACTAGAACAAATCTTTTGTATAAAGAAACAATCTTGAAAGATCAAAACATGTCTAGCCATATTAGATAATAGGACAAAATAATTAGAGAATAAAGACAAAACTAATTATTCTTGTTTAACCATTTTTAGAAACAAATCTTACAAGATCTTTTCATATCTAGCAAATCTTACCATTTTAATGTTAATGCTTGATTTTCCTTCTACAACAAAATCTAATCAGATTCTAAGTACAATTAAGGAATCAAAGCAAAAGATTAAAAAGATTTTTAAACAATCTAAAATTGGTCCATGCGACCCACAACGGGATGCTACCTAAAATAGGCAGACGGATCCACCATCCCTGTAATCCGTAGCACCTTGACCAAGTTTTGGGTTTTCTATAAATACCACCCTTTTGCTTAGTTTTTTGACGCAAGCTTTCACAAACTTTCTTCCAACATTTATAACACACTATTTAGGATCATTATAAACAATTTTTTATAAAGTACAAAACAATTAATCATATCATCAAAACCCCAAAAACCATGATCATAATGCCTTCCAAACATTCATTTGTTTCAAGCATGGATCTACATGATTCCTCCATTAAAGCAAGTCTAAGATCTTGCCATCATCATCCATTACATACCTACATATATGAAGATCTATCACAACAAGCAAAGAGACTTGTCATCTTCATCAACAACATCATGCTTAGTGATCTTGATGTTTAGATTAGGATTTTACATCCAATTGACACTTATGTCTTGGATCATCATTATACACCATGGTTTGTGTATCAATCATATACAACAAACTAATGTTAGGTGGTTTATGTGTTTAGGCCATAAAACAACAAGTTTGTTATGTTGGTCATAAAACATACCGGTTCGGTTTGCACCCGAAGAAGGACTCGATATTTAGCTTAGGACCGGATAAAGTGTAAGCGACATTAGGTTGGTTCTTCCTCGAAGTAGGACTCGGTATTTAGCTTAGTACTGGATAAAGTGTAAGCAACATTGTATGGTTTTCTCCGCCTAAAAGGAGCTTGTTGATTTAGTGAATACTCTCTGAGTTTAGGTCGAAGGAGTAGAGTAGGGCGAAAGGAGCTCGTACCGAACCCTATAAATTATCGTGTCCGGGTTTACGCTTTCTGTTATAGTTACTTTATTACTTTACATTTATATTTTGCTTTCATCTCTTTATATTTATATTCGCATACATCTTATGTTTGTGTTATATATTGTATTTGTGATGATTATGCTTTGTCTTTGATATACTTTAGTTTAGATATTTGTAGAGAGCATAAACTATTTGATTGGTTGTTTGATACAAAAGTTTTAATTTTACAAAGGAAACGTATTCAACCCCCCCCCCTTTATGATTCCACAATTGGTATCAGAGCCACGTCACTCTATTTTTGAAAACAAATGATTTTTAAAATAAAGTACGGTCCATGTATCAAATTTCCCATCAAGCGACACATAATGTGAAAAGTTCTTTGTTTAGTACTTACAAGTTTTGATGTTAAATATAAAGTGTTATAATAGCTTGAAGGTCTTTTAAAGAATCCCATACAAAGGTAATAATGTATCTAAAAGTGAAATAAATGATTATGGAAAAATTTCACCACTTGTGCGATCCACGAATCCACCAAAAGTGGATCCGTCCATGAGATCTGTCGGTGGCATTTTTAGTTTTTGTCAAACTTCAAAAATTCGTAGAAAATCAATCGTGCGTCAGATTTCGATGATTCAAAAACCAAAATTGAAGAATTTTGAATGTACTTTCCAATGGAATGGGTCTCAGGTATTAATTCAAATTTTAAATTAGCTAAATAAGCAAAATTCCATAGAGTGTCCAAAACTAAAATTTTGTTTTAGCGTAAAAAGTTGATTTTAACCTTTTCTTTCGAGTTGGACACTTCTAGTTAGTTTACTTTTAAAAGTAGGTGTATTTTATCATTGGAAAGTAAATGTATTTTTCAAACTTACTAATGGATAGAAAAATAATTTATTTACTAATAAAATCAAGCTATGTTAGGATCTCAGATTTGATGATTACAAAACTACATAAGCTTAAATGAAGACGAATGAAACAACAAGGGATTAATATGACACTTTGGTATTCTACATATGGAAGAATTAAAAGTTGAAAGATTTCCATGAAGATAAGCATTGAAAAGTCAAAGAATATCAAAGATAAAGGAAGGTTTTAATTAGTTTTAATTAGCTTCCTAATACAATTAATTAGCTTCCTTTGTAAGCCTTAATATCCCTCTATATAAAGGGTATTAGGTGAATAGTTTTAGGCATCCATCATAGTTAGAACTCTCCAATGAGAGTCTAATAGAAGAACACACGTGTGTATGTGTATGTGTATTAGTTAGCATAGTAATAGATGAATGATCAACATCTATATGTATTAGTTAGTTTATGAATAAGAACCTTATTCATAACATTGATTATGTTCTTTATTATTCCTTGCATGTTATCTAATCATTGTTATTAACATCCTAGATGAGCAAATCGATTCTCAACATGTGGTATCAGAGCAGGTTACTCTTGATATCTAGGATTAAAAGGTTTTGATGTGACGTGTTGCTTGGTGTTTTTGAAGGCCACAAGATCTGAAGTGTTGATATTAGGGTTTTCAAGCAAACCCTAATTTTGAAAAAGATTTGGTTCGATCATATATGTCTCTACTTGATTTGATTTTTGTTTATAAGCTGTTTATTGCATCTGGTAATAATGATTAGTATTGATCTGGGATCAATCGTCATTATTATTGTTACTGGTTATGGTGAGTTGATCCGGGATCAACGATGAACCCTAGCTTAGATACAATAAGCATGTCTTGTTGGCACTATTTCAGAAAGAGAAGATATTTTGTGTGTTCGAATTATGGAGTGTTCATATTGTTTGTTGTTGCTGCTTGGACCACGATACGATGGAATGAAAATTAGGGTTTTTATAAACCCTAAAAGAAGCAGCCGCAGAAGACACATGGATTTGTTTGGTCTTCTTCATAGTCTAATAAAACTGAAGGTGCTACACACATATATCTACAATCTGACCAGAGCGATCGTCAAGATAAGCTTTTGATAAAAAGTTATGCTATGACGAATTTGGCTGTAGAAAAGGTATTATTTTTAAGTTTTGTTTTGTGATTCAAGAATGAAAGCTTTGAGATTCGTAATATGTTATGAAGATGATAGTTGTCCGCAAGCTGCTAATTACATTTGGTAATAATAACGAGTGAGTATTATTATTGTTTCGACTGGCTTTGGTGAGAAGGTCCGACGTACGTGACTAACAATGAACCCTAGCTGAGATGTAGTGAGCACGACTTGGAGGAACTAGATCGACATGATTATTGCAAGTCGAATTAGTTTTCATGATTGATTTCATGAAGCATGACATATTTAAAGAACAACAGATATTGTGTGATAGTGACAAGAGTACAAAACTGCAACAAGAATTTGATGGCTGTTCAATGGTACAATATTGCTCGCTGTTGCTGGGATTTACAGATTTGATGAGACAAAAGAACAAAAGAATGAAACAAGAAGGACTAATTCAGCATTATGGGATTCTAGAAGACTTGAAGTCAAACAGTAGTTATCTTCTCATTCAATGCCGTCAAACAGTGATTAACGCTGATTGAATATTAATTACAACTTGAAGATTAATGCTGATTTAGTTTCCTAATTATTTAGTCAACCATATTAAATACATTTAACAAATTATTTAATACAACTATTGACTGGAATTAGTTTTCTTTGTAAGTCTTGATCTCTCCTTATATAAAGAGATCATAGACATAGGTTTAGTGCATCCAAAAACATAAAGCTCTCCCAATGAAAGTCTAGTAAACGTGTGCGTGTATGTACATAGTAGTTAGTTAGTTAATAGTTATTTAGCTAATAGTTAGTTAGTAGTCTCAAAGTATAGATTTGGGGCAAGATGGAAACGTATGATAATAAAACCTTGTTTGATAATATACTGTTCATATTATTCCGCTGTGCATATTTATATTATCTATAAAACATATCCTAGATGGGTTTAAAAGATCTCCATATGTGGTATTAGAGCCTCGTGGCTCTTGATCTAGGATGTTACAAGGTTGTTTTGAAGTCGTGTTCATGATGGAAAGAAGGTTTGTGCTCTTGTTATAAGATATGATCGAATCTGGTGATTTTTGGGTTTTTGCGACACTTTTAAAGTGTTGTCTTTATACTTTAAAAAAAGGGGAGACGATTATGATTATTATCGAGTTGGTGGGAGGAAAATAGGGTTTTTTTCAATTAAACTAATTATGGTCATTTTTTTTTATCGAGTAATCACTACTAGGAGCCTATGAGTTCGAGATTCAAGAGATGGTTAAAACATATTGGTTTCAAGGGGAAGCTTATTGTTTAAATGTTTAACCATCTACATGCACCACTTGAGGGGAAGTGTTTCGTTACTACTGCTAGTCATTTATTACTACTGCTAGTTTATATTTTTACTGCTCAAAGTAATTTTTCGTATTATACTTCATGGTGGGTATTTTGAGTATTGGAAGGTTGGATTAGTAGTTGTGGTATATGATTTGTAGCTATTATAATCCAAGTTGCATTTCTACAAGAAGACCTATTGGATGATTTACAAAAAGGCGGACAAGAATTTTACTGGTTTTATTGATTTGCAGCTCTATTATGTGTGGGGCATCGGCAAGGTTACAACAGGAAATTTGAATTAAGGGGAAGATTTTGTTTCATATAGGGAGATAATTACATCTCAACTTCAGGGGAAGCTTTGGCTTTACGATGAAGTTCATACACGACTTTGTTTGTTTTGTCATCATCAAATCTGTATGGTTAAAGTTTTATGGGGTTTTGAAGATAAATTGCTATAACAATCTTTATGATCATCCTCTCTACCTTTTTGGTATGCAATATGATCTTCAAGTATTGTTATTATTCAAGGGTTTCTTGGTAAAATTGATTTATGATGATGGATCTGGATCTCTTCGTATATATTTTTATCATCGTCATTATTAGGGTCTTTATGTGAAACCCTAATACCATGGCTGCTCGTTGATTTAGTTTGATTATATTCGATCTTTGTTTTCTTTGATCATCTATATGGATCGATTGCACAAGGAGCAGCATGTATGTTTTGTTATCATGGTTATCGTTTGGGTAACATGATGGTGTATATGATATGACGATTAGGGTTTGGTTGTTCCTTGGTGTAATGCATAATTCGTCTAAGGATGCACGTCTATAATAAGCATCAGTTCTTGATAGAAGACGAAGCAGCAGCTAGTCATCATTTGTGGTTCATGATGATTATAGGATTTCTGGTTAGCAGGTCTGATGGTTGAAGGTTGATGGCAACGAAGCAACAGGTTCATTCATTCATTACTATGGAAGTACTGCTGCTTGTGATTGTATGTAACAGTAGTAACTTGGTTACTACTACTAAGCGTAAAGACTTAGTAATACCAATTCTATGCCAAACTAAGGTTAGTGTTGCTCGAGTTAAAATGAGTTTCGTCTTAATGCTATTGGCTTCAAAGGTTTTTAATGCTGCTTACTCAAGGTATTACTACTGTTTGGGATTTGAAGAAGTATAACAGTATTAAGTTAATAATGTTCGCCAATGTTTTGTGCGGTTCAAAAATTGTTAATGCTGCCTGTGCTTCTATGATCGAATCTGGTTAATCTGTTTGAGTAGGTAGTACTTTTGTTAAAGGAAGTAGTTTAACTGCTTAGTATCGTTTTTCCTCGAGAAGCAGTTAATACTGCCAGTTGTGTCCGATATTGGACAATGAAAGGATTTTGGTTCTCGGATGATAGTGTACACAGTAGTTAGTTAGTTAATAGTTATTTAGCTAATAGTTAGTTAGTAGTCTCAAAGTATAGATTTGGGGCAAGATGGAAACGTATGATAATAAAACCTTGTTTGATAATATACTGTTCTTATTATTCCGCTGTGCATATTTATATTATCTGTAAAACATATCCTAGATGGGTTTAAAAGATCTCCACAATTGGTATCAGAGCCTGGTGGCTCGTGATATCTAGGATCTCAAGGTTTTTATTGGTTTTCTGTTAATGACGAATTTGATAAAACTAGGGTTTTTCAATCAAACCCTAATTTGATAAAAGCAGATACTACTGTTTGGTTCGTGTGTTTGTACTGCTAGTATTAAATGAGTTTGTACTACTAGCTTTATGCGATAACGGATAACACACAGCTTGGTTCTCGGATGGGACAAAGATTCAATTAAATTGAAAAAGGCTGTTTTTGAATTTATTGAAGATGTGATTATGAAGACGATTGATTATCACTTATTTGATGTTGTAGTTGAGTTTCACAGGTGCGTGTTCTTATCATATCTTAAAGTGGGTGTTACACTTTAAAGATAACTTGTTCGTTTTATATGGTGTTGACGAAGACTTGAAGAATCTAGCAATGTGTGATTTTTCTTATGATGCTCTATGCGCACATTGGCTATCACTTAAAGGAGTTACGTTGTAGTGCTCAGTGTCTCATCTAGTTGAGGATTCTTTCAAGAGGTTGCGGTCTACTTATACTTCTTGGTTCAGTATAAGTTTGGAGTCACGTGGATAAACAAGACATAAGACACAAGTTTGGGATATTCAACTTCTTCATCAAATTCGTTATACTCAGTTTTCTTCATCAGTAATCACTACAAAAAGCCTACAGAATTGAAGATGTTCATGCACAGTTTCAGGGGAAGGTCATTACTACTGCTAGTCATTATTAATACTGCTAGTTTAAAATTTCTACTGCTTGAGTTCATTATTTGTGTTGAACTTCATGGGGGGTAATTTGAGTCAGTGGAAAGCTTGGATTAAAAGTTTTGATATATGATTTGAAGTTGTAAAGATCAAAGTTGCTTATATGTTCCCTATTGGATGAAGACAAAAAGGGGAAGATGATTATATGATTAGCAACTTATAGATCCTGTGGTGGCATGGAATGGAGATTGATAACTTAAGGGGAAGATCTTAAGTTAAGGGGAAGCAGTTTACAAAGGAAGATTGTTTCATTCAGGGAGATCCATGATCTCAACTTCAGGGGAAGTTCGTGCAAGAATTTGTTTGTTTTGTCATCATCAAATAGGGGAAGATTGTTGGGATTTACAGATTTGATGAGACAAAAGAATAAAAGAATGAAACAAGAAGGACTAATTCAGCATTATGGGATTCTAGAAGACTTGAAGTCAAACAGTAGTTATCTTCTCATTTAATGCAGTCAAACAGCGATTAATGCTGATTGAAGATCTCATTCAATGCAGTCAAACAACGATTAATGCTGATTGAAGATTAATTACAACTTGAAGATTAATGCTGATTTAGTTTCCTAATTATTTAGTCAACCATATTAAATACATTGACTAAGTATTTAATATAATTGTTGACTGGAATTAGCTTTCTTTGTAAGTCTTGATCTCTCCCTATATAAAGAGATCATAGACATAGGTTTAGTACATCCAGAAACATAGAGCTCTCCAATGAGAGTCGTCTAGCAAAGGGGTGTGTGTGTGCATCATAGATAGAAAACGTGTTGTTTGAGTGGGTTTACACGTCCCACAAAATAGTTAGTTTATTAGTTAGTAATCCCAAATTATAGTGTTTGGGGTAAAGGTGGAATGTTCAATAATAAAACCTTGTTTGATAATATTACTTTCTTATTATTCCGCTGCGTGATTCAATATTATCTATAAAACTGATCCTAGATGAGCTTAAAAGATTCTCAACATGTGGTATCAGAGCCTCGGGGCTCTTGATCTAGGATCACAAGGTTTGTTTTGATGTCGTGTTCATGAAGAGAAGAAGATAGAATTTTCTGTTTTTGGATTTATTGAAGATGTGATTACGAAGACGATTGATTATCACTTATTTGATGTTGTAGTTGAGTTTCACAGGTGCGTGTTCTTATCATATCTTAAAGTGGGTGTTACACTTTAAAGATAACTTGTTCGTTTTATATGGTGTTGACGAAGACTTGAAGAATCTAGCAATGTGTGATTTTTCTTATGATGCTCAATGCGCACATTGGCTATCACTTAAAGGAGTTACGTTGTAGTGCTCAGTGTCTCATCTAGTTGAGGATTCTTTCAAGAGGTTGCGGTCTACTTATACTTCTTGGTTCAGTATAAGTTTGGAGTCACGTGGATAAACAAGACATAAGACACAAGTTTGGGATATTCAACTTCTTCATCAAATTCGTTATACTCAGTTTTCTTCATCAGTAATCACTACAAAAAGCCTACAGAATTGATGATGTTCATGCACAGTTTCAGGGGAAGGTCATTACTACTGCTAGTCATTATTAATACTGCTAGTTTAAAATTTCTACTGCTTGAGTTCATTATTTGTGTTGAACTTCATGGGGGGTAATTTGAGTCAGTGGAAAGCTTGGATTAAAAGTTTTGATATATGATTTGAAGTTGTAAAGATCAAAGTTGCTTATATGTTCCCTATTGGATGAAGACAAAAAGGGGAAGATGATTATATGATTAGCAACTTATAGATCCTGTGGTGGCATGGAATGGAGATTGATAACTTAAGGGGAAGATCTTAAGTTAAGGGGAAGCAGTTTACAAAGGAAGATTGTTTCATTCAGGGAGATCCATGATCTCAACTTCAGGGGAAGTTCGTGCAAGAATTTGTTTGTTTTGTCATCATCAAATAGGGGAAGATTGTTGGGATTTACAGATTTGATGAGACAAAAGAACAAAAGAATGAAACAAGAAGGACTAATTTAGCATTATGGGATTCTAGAAGACTTGAAGTCAAACAGTAGTTATCTTCTCATTTAATGCAGTCAAACACTATCCATATTAGATCTCTCAAAAACGAGAGTCTCATAAAGTAACACACGTGTGTGTATATTAGTTACATAGTAATCGATGAAATGATCAACATCTATATTATTAGTTTAGTTATGAATAAATCCTTGTTCATAACATTAATGTTCTTATTTGTTATTCCGCTGCGTGATCAGTGTTATGATATCCTAGATGGGCAAAACGATCTATGAAGCCTACAATTAGGTTTCAACAATTGGTATCAAGTGGTATCAGAGCCTTTAGAGGGACTCTGAGAAAGAAGAATCACTAAAACCACAAACTACACTCTCCTAAGATTCTCTACAAAATGTCTCAACCTGCTAATGATAGTTCGATTCTCACAACATCTCATGAAGATGAAGAATCAAACCTGAAGATGCATCCATACTAGTAAAGCAACCTAAACAACAACAACAGCTGCTTCCACAAACAACTACTATCGCAAATATCAAACTCCCAATTCAGAAGAAGGAGAAGTATGATATATGGCTTGGAGATGGAGCATTACCCTTGAGTACATGACAATGAAGATGGAAGGTAATTCAGAAGGAAACTCTAAAAGACAGAGATCAACTGGAAAAGAGGATTGTTTCGAGGTACTTTCACCAGTAACTGCTGCAGAAAATTCCAAGGCGTGAAAAGGAAAGGAATGCTAAGAATATCTGCTGAAGGCCATGTTCCCAAGAACATATGAGAAGATTTCATGGAAAAGGATGATGCAAAAGAGATCTGGAAGCCATCTAGAACTAGTCTGGTGTAATGCAAATTCAAAGAAATGCCGAAGGCTGTTTTCAATAACAGTTTGAAGCATTTAAAATATCCAAATATCAGAAGGGCTAGAAAAGAGATATACAGATTTTCAAACAGTTACTTCTTATTGGAAGCTCCTGGTTGCTGAAGTAACAAACTGAAGATGCAAATCATAAGTTTCTCAGATCTTTGCCCCAGCATATGGTCCAATCTGCAATGATCTATTAGAACTAATCCAGAGATGACATTATCTATTGATGATGTACATAACCTTAGAGTTTTTTGAGCAAGAACTTTCAAGTGCTTCAAAAACATCTTCAAGTGCTCAAAATGTTGCTTTTGTATCACAACTAAGCAAAAGTAGCACTAATAAAGTAAGTCTGGTTTTTGGTACCTACATACTTGCACACCTTCCACATCTTCAAGAACCAATATTCCTGATAGAAATAAGTTCTTCATGCTGAGGTTTTTGCTGATGAAGTAATCTATTCCCTCTTTGCTAAACAATCAGAGGACTGGGACTTACTTCATGAAGATCTGGAACAAATTGATGATGTAGACATTGAAGAGATGGACATAAATTGGCAAATAGCAATGATTGCTATTCGAATGTAATAATTCTATTAAGAAAATAGAAGGAGAGTTCGCGTGTATAAGAAAACAGGAAGAAGAGTTCGTGTGGATGGAAAAACACCTGTTGGCTTTGACAAAAAGAAGCTCGAATGCTTCGATTGTCACAACACTGGTCACTTTGCTAGGGAATGTACAGCAAAGGGGACACATGATGGAAAGAAGAAGAGAGACTCATTTTATCAACATCAAGAAGTTGGGAAGCAAGAGAAGAATCAGATGGGCTTGCTGACAATGGATGATGGGATTGTCAATTGGGGAGAACATACTGCAGTTGAAGAGACAAATCATGCACTTATGGCTATCAGCTCAAGTAATGAGGTAACTTTATGTTCTAAAACTTGTATTGATTCATACAATACTCTTAAACTACTGTGTGATGAACAAATGAATCAGTTAGGTGATCAAGAAGTACAAGTGCTTGCATATAGTCAAACTGTTAAGAAACTAGAAGCTCAACTTGTTAGTTTTTAAAAACAGCAACTTTCTCTAAATGAAAAGCTTACATTTCCAGGCTAATGAAATATATGAAAAAGATGAAAAGCTTAAAAGATATAGGAGAATAGGAATGAAAGCTGTAAAAGAAAAGGAACAATTGCAGAAAACATTAGATACATGGAAAGATTCTTCCAAGAATCTTTGGAGATTAATTAATTATGACATGAGTTCAAATAGTAAAGTTGGCTTAGGATTTGAAATACAATCAAACAATGAGGTTCTAAGTTATGAGGAAGAAATGAACTTTTCTGTTTTTAAGTTTTCAAAAGAGGATTCGGTTGGAAAACCCTTGTATAGTAGATTTGCTAAGACTAATGATTTTAAGGGTGTACCACATCCCTTAAGTGGAGATTATACTCCTTCACCACAAGAAGAAATTGATGAGTCACAAGAGGAAATTGATGATTCTTTGTATGTTTATGGTAAAAAGGGTCCTCAAAAACCTGAAATTAGTGTGTCAGATGAAAATTCTTCTGAGCATTCTACCTGTCAATCCAATGACAGTGAAGGATCTTGTTGGATATACCTCTAGCACGTCTTTTGAAACCAAATCAGAAAGTTTATGTGAACCAATATGAATGCCTAATTCAAGGTTTGGAAAGTACCTAAATAGAAAAAGATGTGTCTGCTCCAAAATCAAAAGAAGTTGAACCTAGTTGTGTCTCACACATAAAAACTCCTAGGCAACCACTCAAAGATAATGAAACACATAAAGTTAATAGGAAGAATTGGAATGATATGATGGAAAGAGAACTAGGGGAAGGTTACTCTTTTACAAAGAAGAAATGTTTTGTTTGTGGTAGTCTAAGTCACTTGATTAAAGATTGTGACTATTATGAAATAAATAAAGGTGCAAGGGAAGCTGAGGTTAAAAGGGTTTTAGGTAACTGTTTGGCAATGGGGTGGCAAAACCAGTATGGACTAATGCTAACAGGGTTAATCATGCTAATAAATTAGTTCCTAGATCAGTACAACTTAATACTGGTAGGACAAATATTAATTCTGTTAGGCCTAAAGTTAATGCTGTTAGTCCTAAAATTAATGCTGTTAGTCCTAAAGTTAATACTGTTAGACCTAGACAACCAATACCTCACAAGACCTCAAACAGTTTGAGTCCCAAAAGACCACAGATGAATCAAATTAATCAAAGAAGGGATTTTTCAAAATCATATTCATCTGTAAGAAGACCCTTTGCAAAATCTACAGCACAAATGGCTCATTCTAATGCTGTAATGGGAAGTTGGGGATCTGCTGTTAAGACCTCAGCAAGTTATAATTGGAGGAACTCTAGACCAAACTTCAATTATAACAGTGGACCTACTTTTATTAGAACTGTGAATGCTAATGGTCCACAAGGCAGACCCAAGCCTGCAAAGGCCTGGGTCCCTAAGAGAAACTAATTTCTCTTTTTCATGTGCAGGAACATCCACTGAAGAACATGGTAGATAGAGGTATATTTTATAGGATTTCTCAGTGCCACACATGAATCATAAAAAGAACATTACGAGCACATAGAGAAACAATTAACAGCTAACAAGGATCAACTGGAGGATTTTGAAGAAATTCAAAGGGGATCTGTTACCTTTGGATGTAGCAAAGGCACATATTTGGTAAAGGAAAAATAAGAGTAGGTAATTGTAGATTTTGATAGTGTGTCATTGTAAAAGAATTAGGGCATTTTAACTTTTCTCAATATCACAAATTTGTGATAAGCAGCACACGTTCTATTTAACTGTAAACTGCGATGTCTTGTTGTGACTTCTGACTGGAGCGATATGGCCTGTGCGGGTGAAAATCAGATACTTATTTAGAAGTGTCGCATAGACACCACAATATGTACAAGTTTTGAACATGAAGACACGCTACCCTGCAAAAGGTTTTGCCTGTTTGATTCTAAAGAGCCACAGACTGATGAATCTATATTATGGCAAAGAAATGTTAGGTCATATCAATTTTAAAAATCTTAGACAAACATGTGCAGGAAAACCTTGGTCTATGAGGTCTACCATCCAAAGGTTTACCAAAAATACCACACATGTGATTGTCTCATGCCAAAAAGCAACCAACAACAGGGCCTACCTTGCAAGGCCAAGAGAGAAAGATTGAATCCTGTGCCAATACACACGCTTGCATATGGATTCGTTTTGGCCTACTTCTGTGAGAGAGCATTAATCAAGCAAGTTATGCCTTGTAATCACTGATGAGTTGTAACCAGATTTTAGTTGGGTATTCTTTTTGGCTTCCTAAGGATGAAACTAGGGCATTCTTAGACTTTATTAGCCAGATTGAAAACAGCTTAGTCATAGGGTTAAAATCATTAGATCAGGATAATATTGCACTGAATTTAAGAATAGAGATATGCTTGAATTTTATGGAAACAAGGGAATAAAACAAGAGTATAGTAATGCAAACTAATCCACAATAAAATGGAGGTTGCTGAAAGAATGAACAAGAAACCCAAAATATGATGCTGCTAGAACTATGGCTAGCAGATTTCTCATCTCTCTTACTAAAACACATTTTGGGCAGAAGCATTTAGTACTGCTTTCTATATTTTTAATAGGGCAGAGAGTGACAAAACTCAAAAACAAAACTCACTATGAGCTTTTGTTGGCCTTAAAACCAATTCAATTAGCTATATAAGACCTTTTGGGTGTCATGTTAACCAATCTCAATAACTCGTAGGTGCTTGGCCAAGTATTGATGGAACATCTGATAAAGGATTCTTAGTTGGTTACTCACTAAATAACAAAGCTAAAGTGGTTTATAATTTAGGAACCAAAAGAGTAGAAGTAAATCTCATGATAATTTTCTTGAAGATAACCAATGTCAAAGAATAGTTTAATAGATGGATGTTTTGATATTGAATATCACACTGATTCTAGTGAACTATATTCCTGTATCTTTATGGAGAATCAAGCCTAACCCACATGCAAGGTGCTTCCAAGAGTAACTAACAGTGCAGGTACTTACACAAACCCCCTGCAAATGCTATTGCTTCTGAGATAAAGATGAGTAAGTAAGCTTTATGTTGTGCCTTCAGCTGTAAAGATTTCTTGAAGAAAAGATGAATCAAGGACATCATCCAAAAATTTAAAGAAAGAGACACCTTTATAAAACCCAAAAAAGAGAAGAAGGATTCCTCTACTGATACAACAGGAGATAATCCTAAGAATTCAGCTTTTAGAAGAGAGTTGGCAGAAATTGCCTAAAGCATTAGAGACAGTCCTGAAAACAACACTGCAATTACTCTTCCTACCATCAACCAATAACCACCTCCATCCAGTTCAAACTGGTAGTCACGACAGTTAATACTGGAGTCTTAATCATGATGAATCACATATGCCAAGAGCTCGAAATCTTTCACAAGCCCCTGAGAGACAAGAATTTTTGATGAGGCATCTTATTGATTAGGAGGTTGAGGATAACATATTTTCAACAGTCCATCCTCAATATTGGACGTCATTCCTACTCCTACACCTTAGGATTCATAATATTCACAACCAAAAAGTCAAATACATGGTGATCCTAAGTCAGCTGTGCAAACAAGAAGCAAAAGCAGACAAATCATTAGCTCATGGCTCTTCACAAACAAATTCAAAAGCAGCAAAGAAACACTCACAAAGATCAACAACATTTTTTTGTTTGCATGTTTTCTATCCTCATGAAGTAAACTAAAAGATTGCTGATAGCTTTACAAGAGAGCAGATTGGGTTCAAGCCATGCAAGAAGAACTGTTACAGTTCAAGCTACAACATTTATGGTTCTTGTAGATCTACCTCATGGCATGAAAGTGATTGGTACAAAATGGGTCTACAGGAACAAAAGAGATGAAAGAGGTGTGGTTTACTGCGGAATAAAGCAAGATTGGTGGCCCAAGGGTACACACAGGAAGAAGGTATTGACTATGATGAGGTTATTTTTCGTCGATGTGGCAAGAATAGAAGCTAATCAGGTTATTTTTAGCCTTTGCCTCATTTTATGGGGGTTCATATTGTAAATACCAAATGGATTGTCAAAAGTGCTTTTTCTGTAATGGCACTGTAGATAGAGGTTTTTATGCCTCACAACCTCCCCCCTGGTTTTGTTGATCCTGATATCCCACAAAGGTTTTATAAGGTGGTAAAGCTTTATATGGACTACATCAAGCTCCTAAAAATGCTTGGTAAATTCTACTTTATCAACATGCGCTAGATAAGCATGGATACAAAGCGGGGACAAATTGACAAGACTTTATTCATTAAAAGGGACAAAAAGGATATCATGATGGTTAAGTGTATGTTGATGATATCATTTTTTTTTGTTTCCTACCTACAAGTCCCTAGTGAGATGATTTGAAGGGGGGCCTTGATGAAAAGCAGATTTCAAATGAGTTCCATGGGTGAACTCACATTTTTCTTAGGTCTACAAGTCAAACAGAACAAGGGAGGAACCTTCATATCTCAGGACAAGTATATAGCTGAGAATCCTCAAAAATTTGACTTGTGAATGTGAAAGCCAATAAACTCCCATGGAGACCAAGGTGGCCTCAGACTAAGGATGAGGACTCTATTTGATGTAGATGTACACTTGTACAGATCCATGATAGGTTCCCTCATGTACTAACTGCCTCTAGACCTGATATTATATATGCAGTATGTGTTTGTTCACGTTTTCAGGTAACTCCAAAGACATCTCATCTCAATGCCGTCAAGCGTATACTTCAAATTATCTTAATGCAAACCAAACTGGCTTGATGTAATCCTTGGGAATCACCCTTTGACTTGGAAGCATTCTCTGATAGTGACTATGGTGGGTCCAACCTTGACAGGAAATCCACAACAGGTGGTTGTCAATTTCTTGGACAAAGACTTATCTCATGGCAATGTAAGAAACAGACAATAGTGGCTACTTCAACAACTGAAGCTGAATATGTAGCTGCTGCAAATTGCTGTGGACAAGTATTGTGGGTTCAAAATCAATTGCTGGACTATGGTTTCAATTTCATGAATACCAAAATCCACATTGACAATGAAAGCACAATCTGCATTGTGAAGAACCCTGTATATCACTCCAAGACAAAGCACATCGAGATACGTCACCACTTTATAAGAGATTGTTATGAGAAGAAGCTCATAAGTGTGGAGAAAATTCACACAGACTTAAATGTAGCTGACCTGTTGACCAAACCTTTTGATGGACCACGGTTTAATTACCTGGTGGTTAGCATTGGAATGATAAACCCATAGCTACATTTAAGGGGAGGGCCGTTGTATAGTTTGTTTAATTCTGGTAGCTAAGGTCCTCTTAATACTGTTAGTTAGTTTTATATAATACTGGTAGTTATGATTATTTTAATACTGGTAGTTAAGTAGAGTTAATTCGGGTAGTTAGTTTTCATTAATTCTGTCTATCCAATCTCTTGCAGCATGTTTTTCTTTGTTTTTACTCATTTTGCAGGCATAGCATGGATGAAAGGGAGGAGTGACAAGGTTTTAACTTTTGTACATTTTCCGTACATATTTAATTCTGGTTGAAAAAGAGTTAATTCGGGTTGACTCTTAATTAATTTTGTTTGACTAAAATTAAGTATGGTAGTGTAATTGTTAATTCTGGTAGGTTTGTTTTTTTAAATGCTTGTTGGCGGGGAAATTTGACTTTCTTCTGTTTTATCACTGTTTAAATGTTACCGTTAGAGATTTTACTGGCGCCATTGTCGTACGTCAGAAGAAGCTATAATATAGATAAAGTTGATTTCTCTTTCAATACTATCATTTTTTTAATTGCTATCTTCCTTTTCACAAAGTAAACAATCCGCTTTAAATTTTTATAAACAAAACTAGTCAAGCGTCCTGTTTACCGCATGCTACCACCTCACACGCATCAAAACCCCCACCAAGTATTGATACCGATTTGTCCAATAGCGCCAATTAAAGTATTGTTACAAACACAATTAAGTGGGATTTTTGCGCAAAGCCTGACGAAAGTGCCAGGGTATTTGCTGAGATAGTGGATTTTTTCTTCCATCGAGGGTTCCAACCTCAGGTAATGCCTGTAACTATTTATCTAATCCAACTAATCTATGATTCCCGCTATCAAACCAGTTTTGGCAGCTGCTGCTATACTGCCAACACTAAACGCTGATGGTCATCTAGAAATTAATGCAAACCATGGATACCATAAGATACACAATCACTGATCGTCTATATATCGCGATTCAGCTTCATTAGAAGACGCCACAGGGATTCTATGTTTGCCTAAAATGATGAACCTCTTTGAGGGGATGGGGCCAATGGTGGGTATCCTACTGAAAAGAACCTTACTTTTGGTAAAAAGTTTTTCCATCACCAAAACACCAATGGAGATATCTAGTGCACCATCTTTTACACTGCATAAGCTCTAAAAGTGGTGGATGGGATCAATTCGTTAGCAATATTGCTATCTGGTGTCCTAGGCTAACAGCATTTGATTTGTCCTAAAAAAATTTTTGTCCTATCCACTAATAGAGTTTTAAAACTTTTCCCAAAAACAGTATTCTGTTTATGGGTAAGAGTGGAAAGATTTAAAGCAAGGACATAAGTTTTTTGTTTGATGTATACTCGTTTTCTGCAAATGAATTTTGATATTCAAACGGAAAACAAACACCTTTATCTGGCTGTAAGCCTGACCAAAAAGATCTTTGGGAACATGAAAAGGGGGTTTCGAAAGGGTCAAAAACCAAGACCTTTATTGCCTATTATGATACTGTTGCCTCTAACACAAAAGGCAGGTTCCAGAAGCATGATGCTGTGGCTCCATCCCAACCAACATCATCATCACCTCTAGTACCAATCCCTCCAAACATCTCCTCCAGTCATTACAACACCTACACCTATCCTGCATCCATACCTTCACCCATACCTATTCCTGCAACTCAACCTGAACCATTTGCGCACACCTTTGAGGAGCCATCTCCTGTCTACCAACCCTTCTCACCCCCACATGAACAGGCCCAAGGACAAATGGCTATGGATGACTTACTTCACGTAGTTCCTAAGTTGATCTCACGAATTGACAGCCTAGAAACGGATCTCAAACAAACCAAGCTGACAATGGGAAATGCTATTGTGAAGTTAGTCAAGAAAGTGAAGAAGTTGGAAGGGCTTTTGAAAAAGAGACATATGGTTGTATCAGATTCCGAAGAAGAAGAACCTGAGGCTCAAGGGAGGAAAAGTCAAGATGATCCTCTAGATTCTTCAGTACAAGGATTGGTTACTCCTTCTACAACACAAAGTATATGCTTCAGGGAGGAACAAGTAGAAGACATAAGTCCAAATACGCTTTAAGTAGCCGAAAACTCTCATCCAGGTTTGGCCTCTTTAAAGCCAAGGTCTATTGACAAAGGGAAGGAGATACAAGAGAAGAAAAAGAGGCTAAGGGAAAGAAGGTAGTCTCAAGCTTGGATTTTCAAGAAGAAGTTGATATTGGTGCTGAACAAGTTAATACAAGCTAAAGGATTGTAATACTGACAGTATTAAACTAAGTACTTTTAGAGAACAAACTTAGTACCGGGCAAGTAAAACAAGTTTATACTGTTGGTGCTAAAAATTCTACTCCTTCTCCTTGACAAAGGCCAAAGAGAAGGAAAAAGGCTTCTATGGATCAGTGAAGAAACTCCCAAAGAAATTCTAAGAACAAATTTTTACAAGAGGAGCAAGTCTTGCTGAAGCAATCAGATATGGATTCTTTAGACAGAAAGAAGAAGAGGCTAAACAAATACACTTGGATTAACTCTTATTTCTCACAGAATAGCAAAGAAGAAGAGTTTAAAATGAGCAACAAAAAGAAAAAGAAAAGCTCAATTTCATTTGAAGCTCAGCATACACAAAATGAAGATTGTAGTTTAAATTAGAAGCAAAGATTGAAGCTTAAATGCAGAGTTGTCAAAAAGCATGCAAAGAAAAAGTGAATTCAAAGAGAAGATTATTGCAAAGAAAATGGTTGATCTTGTCAATCAAAGAAGTAAATAATTTGCAGAAGAAAGATCTAGAGCTAAAAGAAATAAAGCCTCACCATGACCCAATCACGAGCTAAAGAACTATATGATGAATTTATTTGAAGAATCAGGGGACATGGTAAGTTCTCTTAGCTGAAGAATTTGAGAATGAAGAGTCAAGAAGGAATTTGATAAGCTTGTGAAACAGGTTGAATCCTTTGCACCAATGAATTTTTGAAGCCACTAAAGCTAGTTTGAAAAGATTTGGTGAAGAGCTTTCAGACAAAGACTCCAAAAAGACTAAAAGATGATGAAGCAAAAGATGCTGAGCCAACAAGAAGTCAGGAAAAAAGAAAAAATATAATGCAAGGAAATGGATTGCAAAAGACCCTTGATGAGGAAGAATCTGAAGATTCAGATGAAGTTGGGTGATACAAGGAAAAGAGTATTGTCACAATAAAAGAATTCCAATTAATCTTGTTCCTGTAGCTATGAAAACACCTAGTATAGCCACCTATACGATCATCAAGCAAGGAGAAAAAGGAGCGTACCAAATAGTTAGGGAAGATGGAACTGAATTATAGTAGTACATTAAATATGGTGCTGACGTTGAAGGCAAATAACTAGAGATATCTACTGAGTTATAAATGATAGTAATGAATAGATATGGGATGGATGTGACCAAGGATGAGCAGAAGAAGGTATTTTGGAAAAACTTTGAAGAATATGTTTGAAGAACCTCTTAGTTAAAAAACAGATCCTATAGGAGTGAATTAGGACAACAAGGATCAATAAGTTGGAGAAATTATTAGTCCTGTAAGTACGTTGTTTGAACTTAAGTCATATGGATATAATATATGTTTAATTGAAATAGAACTCTATCCATTATCTGCTAGATGTCAAAGTCATGCTAGATAAGAAACTACAAGGAGGAAAGCCAGAAGAGAATTGCTACAAAATGTTAAAATATGATGGAAACGCAGCTGGATAATTAGGAAGTAGAGAATCTGAAAGAAGTTAGAAGTTTAGGATTATGAGATGAGAAGTGATAAACACTTGGTGAGGTGCTATGCACGTAACACAACAAATGGTTTAACAGTCACCTTGTCTAATCCAACAAATAACGCTAGTCCAGGAGCCAAACGGCATCTTTGAAAAGACATCTCAAATCCGTTCTTTGGATGACAACTATGCAAATAAGATGTATGGTTTTCAACTCACCATATCCTTGGTTTAAGTGAAGAGTTGGCTAGCCCACAAGGTATGGTCTTGTGGTAAAGTCTGTGGAAAAACCAGAACTATTCCATAAGATTCTGGCTTTCATGGTAAAGACAAATTGCAAATCCAAATTAGATGTTGACACTTTACCAAAAAGTTTGGATGGTTATATCAACTCACCAAGTTCATGTACCAAAGTTGACATGGTTATCAAATCCACCATGGAATTTACCTTTTTAGGCGCCAAAGTTGACTACCCCGAGCAAACGTCTACAGGTAAGGCATATCAAATCCGTTTTATTGCTGTAATGGTTTGCCAAGAACCCATATGGTATTCAACTCATCCTCACCAATATTACATGTACTGAGAGTTGAAATGGTTTTTCAGTTGACCCCCCATTGGACACACACAATTTTGGGGCCAAAGGACTGACGTACTTCAAGTTGAATGGCTTAACTGGTATAAGAGACATCAAATCCATTTAAAATTTTTAATATTCACCTCACACAGGAAGTTAACACACCTGAAGTGAATGAGAATAGACTGAAACGTATATGATTTGATGTACCAAAAATTATCAATGATGCTGATAATGATTGATTGCTGAAGATCTTTGGAAGACTAGTTTGCTGCAAGAGAAAAAGAGAATACTTTGAAGTGATGCAAGATCAAGAACCACTTGAAGAAATCTATTTATAAACATCCTTAGAAACTTAAGTATTTAAAAAGTAAAGATCAATAAGTTTTTGAAGGAACTTGAAGTTCACAAGTGAAGATCAAGTTAGGGGAGGATTGTTGGGAAATAGATTATAACAGACTTAATACTTGTAGTATAACAGTTAAGTCTGGTAGTAATAGTTAGTTTTGTTAGTATTGAGTTAATACTACTGGCAGTACTAAGTTAAGTCTGGCAATTACTTAGTGTAGTACACGGTAGAATAGCGATTACTAGAGTTAGTACTGTCATAGTTTAGGTTCTGTTCATAGTTAAGTCTGTTTATGTCAACATAATAGAAAATAGTATTATCTTAGAGAATATCTTGGAGATTAACTTAGGGAAAGTAAAATGTAATATCCTTTCAAACGGTTGTAAAAACCCATAATAGGGTTTCCTATGTTTAGATAAGAGGAACATCAAGGCACAATTTTATATAGAACGTGAATTGAAAATATCAATATAAGCATAGAGCTTAATAGCAATTTAGTATTACTGTTTCTTCTTAATCCTTGTGTTAAGTTTCCGCATTAACACTTGATATTCATAGTCAGTGTCTCTCATATAGTTGATTTGGATTTATCCAAGTTGTCTATCGTCTTACAAAGGCTAGTCAGATCCTATAACAAGGACCTACAATTTATAAAATGGGACAAACATTTTTAAAAATATATACAAAACATTTTTGTATTTATAAGAAATGTTTTATTCAAAATAAACATTTTGAATTTCAAATTTTCAGACCTAAAACTGCTAGAAATGGTCCAGTAAACACCTCCCATGAATAGGACAAAAAGGGAGCGTCTGAATAAGGGGCGGCCCCCTTAATTACATGGGCGGCCCCTTTAAAATTAAGGGGGACGGCACCCTATTTAAGGGGGTCGGCCCTAGACCCCGCTCCTCCTGTTTGTCCTATAAATACTGGACTATTCCCCAACATTTTTCTTACCTCTTTGCACAAAGTTTTCTCAGATCTAAAACCTCCTTTCAAACCCTTTCCTTTAATCACTTAACTTATTATAAGTTTGTTTAAAATGTGATCAAATCATCCATCCATTAAAGTGTAAGAGAAGAACTTTCTTATCATAATATACTAAGTTATGTATGCTAGTTTAAGGCATTCGTAGACAAGTCTTTTACATTCACAATGCATAGATCTGAGTTCCTATTTATTTTCCAAACTTGTATAATTGCTTGATCATGGTGATCATGGTGTGTTTTGTAGTTTAGATAGTTGTGACATAAGTAGTGTGGTGAGGAGAAGTTGTGAAGGTGTGGAGTTGTGAAGTTGTGAAGGTGTGAAGAAGTTGTGAAGTTGTGAAGATGTGAAGAAGTTGTGTAGTTGTGATCAAGGTGTGAAGCTAAGTTGTGTAGTGATAGATTGGTTCTAGCTAAGATTAGAACTCGACATTTAGCTTAGTGTCGGAAATTGATATAAGCAACGTTGTGTACGGTTTTCTCCGCCTTAAGGGAGCTTGTTGACTAGTGAAGAAACTCTCGAGTTGGGTACTCGAGGAGTGGAGTAGGGCGAAGAGGTGCTTCGTGACCGAACCACTATAAATCATCGTGTCCGGTTTTGCATTTCCTTTCACTTATCTCTTTATATATTTACACTCGCATTTATCGCTTTATATTTAATACTATACAATTTTGGTGATGTGTTTGATTATATAAGTCTTAATTATTTCTTGGGAATAAATGTGAATATTTGTGTGTTGGGTTGTATTGTTGTAGAATCGATGTAATTAATATGTGTATATAACTCTGTATGAACACTCATCAATTGCATCACACTTGATCGGAAAATATTAGTGATTAGCGAAACATTTTAATATTTTTATTTGGAAACGTATTCACCCCCCCCCCCCAGTCCCTCTACGAATTCAACAATTTCTTTTGACCTAGAGAAATCCTTTAAGCAGTTTGTTGACGTCTTTAATAGTCATCTTTAGGAGCAAAAACACTAAGGCCCAGTAAACATGAATAGAAGAAAGAACATATTGAATCAACTGCAGTCAACCAGCATAAGTCAGCATCCTATTTTTCCAGCAGTTGACTTTTAGCTCTAACCTTATCCACCAAGCATTTGCAATCACCAATTCTATTTTGTTTAGTGATAAGAGGTACTCCCAAGTAAGTCACAGGAAGAGACCCAACCTTAAAAGGCATAACATCTATAATCTCTTGCTTGGTCAGATTGTTTAGATTCCCAAAAAACACAGTACTTTTTTTCCCAAGTATTTTAAGAACTAAACCAGATAACATATTGAATTCATCCAAAGCTTCTTTTGATTACAGTTAAAAAGAAGAATCAATATCTCCATGATACAGAACAACCAGCAAATCATGAACAGCAAAACATAATGAGAAAACTTCAATTGTTTTTACATCCCCAAGGGTACCTAACATATACAGTATTTTTAATTACATATAAAGAGGAATTGGGGAAATTGGATCCCTTTGTCTTAAACCCCTTCCTTCTTTGAAGTAACCATACTTTTCCCCATTAACATTTTATAGAGAAGGTTGTTGTGCTTACACAAGTCATTATCCATTTAACCATTTGGTTTGGGAATGCCTAATAATGGGTGGGGGGGGGTGTTTTCAAAGTATTCTTAAGAAAATCCTAATTCATTGTATCATAAGCTTTTTGGATGTCTATTTTGAAGGAAACTCTCTTAGCCTTATTTTTCCAGCTATAGCCTTTTAGAAGTTCTTGAGAAATTAGGATGTTGTCAGTAATCTGCCTTCCAGGAATGAATGCACTTTGGTTAGGGCTCCCACTTCACATAAAGCCTTCTTTATCCTGTTAGTAAGAATCTTACTGATGCATTTATAGATCACATTGCAACAAGCAATTAGCCTGAAGTCAGAAATTTTAGAAGGAGTTTCAAGTTTAGGGATTAATGATATTGAAGTAGCATTAACTTCTCCAAGTAGCTTCCCATTATTAAAGAACTCTTGGACTACCAAACACACATCATCTCCCATAATTAACCAAGCTTTTTTTAAAAACTTTAAAGAGGTATCCTCTGGCCCCAGGGTCTTTTTCTCAAACAATGCCAAATATTGCACTGCCCGCTTTAATTTCCCTCTTGTTGCTAACTGTTTTAATCATGTCACTTGCAGCATCACTTGAAACACAGATCTCAGGAATAAGATTGTCTCCCATTTCTTTAACAGTAAATAAAGACCCAAGGAATTTTTGAAAGTGATTCACAAATTGTTCCGGGACCTTATCTCCTTCAAACATCTCTCCATTTTCATTACTTATTGCAACCACTCTACTTTTGTGATTCCTGGACTTTAAAATAGCATGAAAGAATTTGCTATTCTTATCACCATCCTTAAGCCATTCTATTTTAGCTTGTTGGCATAAAAAACTTTCCTCATCTTGTAAAGCAGTAGAATATTTTTCCATAATTCTAGCCTCCTCTTTCTAATTACAACACCATTGATGGCCTAGCATCAACCTTTGGTTTGAATATTTTGCCAATTCCATTTCCACCTGACAGCTTAATTCTTTCAATAGAGATTCCCTTTTTCCACTAATTTTTTAAGAAGAGGTTTTTAAAAAAGCCCTTTAAACTTTTTAAAACAGTTTAAACTATTTAACAACCCTCAACTTTCGTGTCCCACCCTTCCTTTACAATATCCATAAATTTAGGCTTTTCAACAGTAAAGTTGGCAAACTTAAAAGCCTTTTTCCTCTTTTTGACCATCTTAGGTATAAAGAGTACTGCAGGGCAACGATCAGAAAGTTTAAAAAATTGGTTAAAAAAAAACATAGCATGAGTCAGAAGGAAACATTACCCATTAATGCAATTTGTTTGTCCAAGAACTCTATCAAACTTTTTTAGGATTCCATTATCTGGGCTAAGCCTACTTTATATCCAAGTGTAGTGCAGGCCATAACAGTTTAAGTCTTCAACTTCAATCTCCTCAATACATTCTTTAAATTATATCATATCTGCAGTTTTACAAGATCCACCAGCAGAATGATCAATTTCATTAAGACTTACATTCCAATCCTCATTAGGAGCCCCAAGATATTTACCAACAATAGTATTTTACCGAATTAGGTTCTTCCACAAGATTTTTCTATCTTTTCCATGATTAGCAGTATAGGTGAAACAACAATAGAATTTTTTTCTTGTTCTCAATAGGTTCCACAGACATAGCATTGTCGGATCACTCAAAGTGGAGGGTCAATATTATTTACAAGCAATCAATGTTCCAACCCACAATAATCCATCATCCTCTACTTCTTTCTTGAATGTTAGATTGCCAAGCCCAATTTCCAAATACGAAATCAAAATTTTTACCCATTTTATGACTTTTAATATGTGTTTCTAAAACAACACATACACTTAATTTCTCATCCCTTATAAACCTTTTAACCTCTTTCTGAGTATCTCTATTACACATACCTCTGACATTCCATGCTGCAATTTTCAAATCAGTATTGGTTGTATTTATTAAGAAGAATTGGTGTTTAATCTCTCCACTGTTTCATCCATCCCAAAAAGATAATCATTAGAAATATTCCTTGCTAATTCTGCCACTTCATCCAAAACATCTTCAAATTCATCCTCTGCAGACTTTTCCATTTGTTCCCATTGTTGTTTAAAGTGCCTCATCATTTCTAGATTCAAGTGTTTGGATTCCTCATAAGTAGGCTGTTTTTTTTATCTTAAGGAACTTTTCCACTTCATTCATATCCACATTCTTCTGATTATCTCTTATTTCAGCCGTCATCAAACGGTATTGCAAAAAGATAAACATACTTGTTATTTGTCACATCCATCCCAACGGAGGCCTAGTCCAGAAACGACTTGTATGGGGCGTGACGTCATAATACCAACTGGCGCAACAAGATAACAAAGAACCGACCTCTAAGGGTACGTTTATAATCTAACATCGTTGCATTAATTAAAATAGATAAAGTTTTACATAGGCCCAAAGATATAATGCGGAAGCAAATAAAAGGTTTTAAAGTTTGACAACGATGTTAACATAGATAATAATAATTCTTGAAAATCGTCTCCAATGCAAGGCAACACCACTAATCAAGCAAAGACATCCCAAAGCTTAAAGCTACTTGAGAAAAACATTCTAAAACGGGTCCAATATAAAGTTGGGTGAATTCATATGGTTTGAATTAATATAGATTGGACCACAAGTAAACAGTACCGCACATAGTGACAGTTATAGGAGATACAACTTCACATAAAAAGAAATCTACTGTTGCACTAAGCTCATGACATCAAAGCTCAATTTAAAAGGAATCATTTTATATGCCAAATAGAATTACTTTTCCCTAAAGGTATCTGACCAAGATCACCTACTGAAATCTGACAAGGTATATATTCGTTTATCAGGAGCCCTGTGGGTAGTGAGCGCTACTCACCCGGATAGGGATAATTTAGTACCCAATAGAGTCATATTTACCAACATTCGCGGCTTACTTTAACCGAGTCCGTCGTGCTAAACAAATGACGATTCAATGATAATACACGCATTAGTGGTCTATTCCTACTTAAGCAACATGTTAATCAGGAAAAGGAAACGAAAGTACCGCGTCATATATAAAAAACAAACAATGTTTCTCACCCCAAAATAGTAAAGTAAAGTAAAAAATAAAACAATGAGGCAATGACTCACCTTAGCAAGATGAGAAAAAGATAAATCAATGTCAATGAAAAATGTGATATAGAAATCTAGCCGCGACCCTATAATAATAACGCGTCTTAGAAACATCGAAAAGTAGGCCAAAGAATAGCATAATAAGTTTCATGCAACACAAAATTACATTCATGTGGTTTTTGCTTATTAGTTTGATTATCAAATCATGACAAAAAAAATCATATAGTTTTCGTTTAGTTTTGGCGTTTTAACTAAAAATTTAACTACTTTTAATAAGTTAACTATTTTAGGAAGCTTTTAAGTTTTCAAGACGATTTAATAACCGACCCATACATTTATTAATTTTCCAAATGCACAAAACGCACTAATAACCTTAATCAGCTTAACTCTAATGTCAGTCCGTAAATTTTTAACCGAAACTTTATTATGTTTAGTAACCTTAAAGCTTTCTCCTAAAATTATGTTAAAGACGTCTTTAAACGATACTAGTCAAATAGTATGTGTTTACTATATTGTTATCGCTAGTGTTTAGAAAGTTTTCTAAAATGTCCGAGAAGTGTTCCGAAAACCCATTTTACTATTCACATTCACGACTATTTATTCGGTTTTAGGCCGAAAAAATTTTCAAGTTTACATTTGGCTAAAACTTGGACCGTTTTTAAGTCCCAATTTAAGTGTGAGATATATGAAAAACTATACTGTTCAAAACAAGCTCACTAAAACCTTACTCCTGTTCTTACGCCTAATGAAAATATTTTTAGGTCTACCAAACCCCAAAAACCATTTTGGATCAGCAAGCACTTTTTGTCAAGAACGCAACTAAAATCCACCCAAACTTTACAATAGTTTCTAATCTAGCTTAATCTCTATTCACAACTAATCCACAACAAAACCACACCTAAGA
Organism: Tanacetum coccineum; assembly: GCA_026074375.1. Lineage (NCBI taxonomy): Eukaryota > Viridiplantae > Streptophyta > Magnoliopsida > Asterales > Asteraceae > Tanacetum > Tanacetum coccineum. The sequence goes on along the minus strand of BQNB010001365.1, from coordinate 92,255 downwards.
CTAACCTAATCCTTTCATTTCTATTGTTGCAACTCTCATTCAACTCTCATCTGACCAAGAACATAATATTTAACTAGTGAAATAAAGTAGCATCATTATTTATGAAATCATGTTTATAGTCCATACAAAATTTAAACATAACATAAGATTATGATCTTGTAACATATAAGAAAAACATAATTAAAAACCACAAAAAAAGGTTATAAGACCCTTACAAGAATGAAGTGAACAAGTAAGAAATCAAAGAACTATACCCCCAAAATAATAAAACATATAAAACCTAACAACAAATCTTGAAACCTTAACTTAGATCTTGATGAAAAACCTTTAAAAACCAAAGAACCAATACTTCAAACCACCTTAGATGTTCTTAGAAATGAACCTAGAATGCTTGGATTATGCAAGAAATCAAAGATATGAAAACCCTAAGAGGGTGTTTGTTTGCCGTGAGCTAGGAGAGCAAGAGAGGGAGAGAAAACAAATTTTGGAGACTATGAAATGAGAAGTGAAACCCTAGTTGTGAGAATGTAAAGTATTTATAGGAAAAGATTAGGTCAAGGGTTCTTGTTTTGTAGCACTAAATGACCAACACACATACACACCAAAGGTGTGGGTAACGACCTATGTTCCCGACCGAAACATAGGACCTTTATGTTTGTTAAATTTTTAGATCATGGTTCATATTAGATGCATAAGTTAGTCTAGAGTTGGTCAAATGAAGTCAAAATGTGTAAGTATCACATGATTTTGTCTAACTTAAGAAAATGTGCATGAGAAGGACCTTCTCATGTGTCACTTTCATGCACACATGCATGGGATTTTCAAAAGATGATCTTGCATTTAATTTCAAGACTTATGGTGCATTTGATTTGGTTTTAGGAGTCCAATATTTAACAAGAAAGGAGGGTGAACGAAATTTTTGACTTAAGAACATGAGATGGACGATAACTAAAGTTTACACGAAAAGATTTCGAGTTTCCGAGGTTCCGTTAGGTCAAAAACGCGAAAATCGCAATTTAAACGTTAAGACGTAAAAATAAATACCTAGAGTGATCGTAAACTACGAAACACTTAAAAAAGATAAAATAATTCATATAATATCTAAACTAATTAAAATCCAAAGTCGGAACACGTCCGATGACGTTTTTAAGATCTACGCGGGTTAACCTCCCGGTAAACTGCCGGATTCAAACGTAACGTATAAAAGTCAAATATAATGATCGGAAAAGTTTAAAATATTGACCTGAAATTTTCGGGGTGTGATATTATTCCCCCGTTAAAAGAGCTTTGTCTTAAAGTTTAAGACGTGGACAGAGGGCTCCCAAGTAAGATGATGAGGTACTTCATCTTCATTTTGAGGGTAAACAAAAAACAAGTGGTACTTCTTCATCATTATGATCTTCGCGCTCCCAAAGTAAACACGGGCCCAACATCTCGAATTCCAACGGACCTTACGTTTAGAATGCCGGCTATGCATTAGACGTTTAACATCTTGATGCCATAATTTCAACAGTCTTCAATGAAATAAAGCTTGTCATCAATCGCTGATCTCATCCAACGAGAATAGCTAGTGGTTCGTCTACGGACACATCTTCAAATTGGAAACGATGAAAAGTGCTAGAACTCGACTTAATTACTTTGGGAATTCAAGTCGATAATAAGTATTCCCACTTTAACAAGAATCTTGAAAGGTCCAATATAGCGAGGGTTCAGCTTCCCCGTTTGCCGAAACGTATCACCCCTTTCCATGGTGATACTTTTAGCATGACCTTACCTCCAACCTTAAATACCAACGCTTACAAATCCTTAACTGCGTAGCTATCCTGTCTATATCATATGCATCTTGAATACGCTTCTTGTTCTAAATGATTTCTCAGTTGTTTCATGGACAATTTCCGGGCCAGTGAGCTGAACGTCTCCAACCTCAGCCCAACAAATAGGCGATCTACATTTTCAGCCATAGAGAGCTTCAAACGGTGCAGCCATGATACTAGTGTGATAGTTGTTGTTGTAAAAAAATTCCACCAAAGGTAGGTGTCTATCCCATCCTTTCCCAAAATCAATCACACAAGGCACGTAGCAAGTCTATTCCCAAGTTTGGAATGGTTCACTCACTTATTGACCATCATCTAGGATGGTAAGCCGTACTCATATCTAACTAATCGATATCCTAGGGCTTCGTTCAGTGATTTCCAGAAATGAGATCTCGATCAGAAATAATCGAAACCGGCACTCCATGACTCGAGACTACTTCCTTCAAGTATTGTCTCGTCAACTTCCCCATTGAGTCGATTTTCTTCATTGGTAAGAAATGAGCAGACTTTGTGAGTCGGTCTATAATTACCCAAATTGTATCTTGACTAGACGTCGTGTTTAGTAACTTAGTAACAAAATCCATAGTAATGTTCTCCTACTTCCACACTGGGATCACAGGTTGAACCAACAAACCGGATGGTTTTTGGTATTCGGCCTTGACTTTGGCACATGTCAAACATTTACTGACATATGTGGCAATCTTTGCTTTCATATTCGGCCACCAGTACAGTTTCTTTAAATCCTGATACATCTTGTCCGATCCAGGATGAATCGAATACTTTGACTTATTTCATTCATAATCAACTCTCTTAAGTTACCTCGACAAGGTATCCATATTCTCCCATTCAAGCATAACATTCCATCAGCACGTGGCCCTAGCTTCTTAATCATACCACCCAAATCTTCGGTTATAATATTCTCTTCCTTTCTCGCCTTAACTTGAGCGCTTAAAATTTACACCTGAGGAGTTTTCAACCAATCATCAAAACCAAAGCTTGAACTCGTAGTGGCTTAATTCGTTTCGGCTCAAGGCATCCGCCACCCATGTTTTCGCCTTTTCCTGGAATGATAACAAATATCTGCAGTCGTAGTCGCTCCAAGCAGCTCCAACCATCCTACGTTGTTCTCATGTTTAACTCTTTTGATCTAGAAATGTTCAGACTCTATGATCATGAACCACACACGCATTGACGGCCATATAGATAATGTCACCACAATTTTATAGCAAACACTACAAGATTTTTTGGGTTTGTGTACTTAGGAGGGAGTGGGGGGCTCCAAGCTCTAATCATGAGTATGTAAAATCCTACTCATGAATCTTAAGTTGACTGCGACGCATAGGCTATGACCTTCTCACATTTGCATCAAAACTGCGCCCAATCCTTTACAAGAAGCATCATAGTAAACCACGAAGTTTTCACTTCCTTCGGGTAAAGCCAAAATTGGCGCACTACACAATTTCTGCTTCAATAGTTAAAATGCAGCTTCTGCTTTTTTCACTAAATCAAACTTTAACGTTCTTTTATTGTCAGCTTCGTCATAGGCTTGTATTTTTTTGATAACCCTTCGATAAATCCATCGGTAATAAGCCAGCAAGACCTAGAAAATGACGAAGTCATCTCTGTCGAAGTCTTGTCGAAGCCCAAGTCGAGATTGACTTTAATCTTATCTGGGTCCATGTTGAATTCCTTCCCTATCGGATCACGTGACTAAGAAATTATACCTTCCGTACTGCCCAAAAATCGCACTTACTGAAAACTTGGGCGTACAATACTAGCCTTCGATGAAGTAGTTCCCAGGATTAACTTAAGGTGTTCCACATGCACTTCTTTGCTCTTGGAGTATATCAAGATGTCATCAATAAAAACGATCATGAATTTATCCAGAATATGGGTTTTGCACACCCGATTCTATCAATCCATGAATACCGCCGGTGGCATTGGGCAGTCCAAAGGCATCACTAGAAACTCATAGTGACCGAAGCATGGTGTCAAAACGCTGTCTTTGGAATGTCTTTGTCATGAACTTTGAGTTGGTGATAACCAGACCTCAAGTCGATCTTAGAGTAGACTATTGACCCTTGCAACTGATCGAACAGGTCGTCGATTCTCTGAAAGTGGAAGATCGATTCTATCACAATGACTTGTTCAGCTCTGCGGTTTGTCGAAACACGATCCAAAAAGTCCATATTCTTTTTGACAAACAAGATCGGGGCTCCCCAGGGTGAGGAACTCGGTCTTATAAACCCCTTGTCATAAAGTTCTTTTAGCTGAGTAGACAGTTCTCGCAGTTCTGACGGTGCTAATCTATACGGTGCGCGTGCCACAGTTGCAGCACCAGGGACCACATCGATTTGAAATTCGACTTGTCGCATTGGCGGTAATCCAAGTAAGTCTTCTGGAAAAACCTCTGGAAAATCCCGTACAGTCGGCACATCCTCAAGTCGTTTCACCTCCGACTTGTCTTCGGTTTCCTTCTTCGTCACTTATGCCATAAAAATTAGGCATCATCTCTTAATATACTTCTGAGTTTTAGTGCACGATATAATGCTCAACTTTGAATTCTCTCCTTTGCAGTCTCTATCACCTTGAACTATCAAAACTTTGTCTTCATATGGAATTCGCACAATCTTCTCATCACAAACAATCACCGCATGATGGTTCGCTAACCAATCTAGCCTATAAAGACGTCAAAAACTCCAAGAGTCGACAGGAATTAGGTCGACATTGAAGTGGGTGGCCTAATAATCCCCTAACTTACAAACTCTAAGTATGGTATAGTTTTCAAAAGGTTCACCATGGGCTAATTTCGACAGCATAGTCTAGACGTCAAAGATATCAGTGGTTATATTAAAGCAAGTACTAAAAGTAGGTCGACACGAAACTCAAATCGGCACCCGATCAAATAATCCAAAAACATAATGTTGTTGAGGAAGAAACCGTGCCCTTTACGACAATTGAAAAAAAAAAAAAAATCGGGATAAGCATCTCCTCCACCTAGCACATAATGCCGTTTCCTTTTGCTTCACCAACACCATTCTTTTTGTCCAGCCTTTTCCATGAGTTTTGTTAGTATCTTTGATCTTTAGGCAATCACTCTTGTAGTGTCCTTGCCTTCCACACTCGAAACAATTTAAAACTCTCTGGTTCACTATTTGACCCCATCTTGAGGTAAAGTAGCATAATTTTGCGACCATTGAAATCCGGGGTCCAATGCCCATACCTTGTTGCACTCCCACATCTCACAGTGCAAGGCCCTTCATGGTGAAGCTTACACTTGTTACAGAGAGGCAACGGTCCATTATACGGCTTTCTCTCATTGTTGCTAGCCGTATAGGCTCTCGCCACATTCTGACCTCCAACATTTGGCCTCTTGAATGGTGGCTGCTGTCCGCGGTTTTCTCTCTAATTGACCTCCAATATTCTTTTATTCTCAGCATATCCCTTCAACTTTTGGTCCATTAAGTTGTTAGCAATTTGAACGATCCATCTTGAAGTTTTGTAGTTCAGCAGCAATTAGATTCTCCATTAGATGTTATCGTGAGTCCTCCAATTGAATTTTTCTCAACCCGATCCTCCTCCCTCGGGGGACCATCTAGTGCTAGCATCATAGTCAACTATTAAAATCTCTGAGTATAAGCAGTCAAATCATTGTTCTTCGTGGTCAAATTCCAAAGTTCAGATTCCATCTTTTGAATTTCATTTCCTAGACAGTACACTTCAGCCATTAACTTTATGAGTTCTCTCCATGACATGGCAAATGCAGCCTCAGATCTAATAGTCCACTTATGTGAGTTCCACCAAGTTAGTGCACTGTTTAACAGTGTGCAAGTAGTATACTTGACTTGGTATTTCTCTGGACAATTGTTGATATGGAATACTGTTTCCATCTTCTCAAACCACCTTATCAAACCAACTTCCGTTCCCTTAAAGTTGAGTGGTTGACACTTCATGAAGTCTTGGTATGTACATTCTCTAACAACAGGCCTATCACCTCTACCATTCTCATTTGGATTTCCATTTCTACCATTTTCATTTCCACCATTTCCATTTTCATCATTTTCATTTCCCACATATCCATTTATTCCTCCGTCACTAACCATTTATTTGGCTTTGATTTCAGCCTTGAGAGCGTTAGCAGCACGGTCCTTCCTCATAACCAGCCGAATGCTTCTTTCACACGCGGTTAAACGAGTTCTTCGATGCTTCATGGTCAAACTAGAGTGTAGTGATAGTCCATTGTTTCTACAAAAAGATTATAAAGCAAATGGGAGTAAAGAAAATAAAAATAGATAAAAAAAAAAAAAGACAATTACAAGAAAAATTGACAAAAAAAAAACAAAAACTACATAAAAAAAGAAAAGAGTAAACAAAAAAAAAAAAAAAAAAAAAACAAATAAATAATATTCTACAAAAGCAAAAGAAAAAAATAAAAAAATAATATAATACAAAAAAAGATTAAGCTGAATATATTAAAGACAAATAGGGTAAACCTATTTTAATTCACACTACTAAAACCCAACAGAGAAAATTTGATATTAAGATCAAGCCACTATAAAGGCAAATAATGTTTAACAGAAAAAAATACAATAGAAAATGTTTTGCCAAAACAAGAGAAATAACAATAAAGATGAATACGCGAGATATCAAAACAAGCTAGTTCCATTTCATGCAAAAAAAGCATAATTCGTTTACAACAGCCAATCCAAAATAGGACATGATTTTACGATTATTTCTACTTGCTAACTCTAGACCCTAACCATCAAGCTAATGTCCAACATGATCAGGTACTACTAGACTCAGGGCTAAAAACACCCAAATGCCCTCACATACGACTCCCCACCATCCTAAGTCACCTTCGTTCATCATCACGATCCTATATAACTTACGAAACTCCTCCTGCTAAAGTGCCATGTACCAACGAAGACTGTCCACCCCGATCACTCTCACTGATACTCGACAAGCTGAAACCTTTTAGGTTACTCCAGCTCTTTTAAAACCCCTAATCCTCTTAACCAAACTACTCTCCCTCCACAGCTACCAACTGACTAGTCCCTCTGACTGACTCTGAGTGGTCTCAAATTCTCATAAATCCTCATAAATAAGAACCTTTGACATGTAGTAGAAACTATATGATTAATTGGTATCCCTCAAGATCAGGAATACCTCCTCTAGAAGACTCAGAACTATCACCAATAGCCAATGGAACTACATTGATATCCTCTCCCCCCCGTTGGGGGTTATTCCCCTGTCGCACTACCCTCTGCCTTAAACTCCTCATCATCCTCCCTAACATCACTAGCAGCAATCTCAACTCCCATACCTACATCATCCTCAGTGTGAGCTACAGCGCTCCTATCACTGAATACCTACATCTTCAACAGCCTCTAGCACGCAGAATCCACCTCCAACGCTCCCTCTCCGCTATCCTCTGGTGAGTATGAATCTCTAAACCACCTCCTTCAGTGGTAAAAAGATCAGCAGAGTAGTGGTTAACGACCTCAAAACATGAGTAGTATCGAATGGTACCTGAGAGCAAGTAGGGGACCTACATCTCATTCCAGACGATCCGAAGAAGTGAAGATGAATCCAATGAACCTCTCAGAAGATGAACCTAAGGATGACTCTGATGTAGTCGGTGGGTAAGGAATAAACAATGGTGTAGACCTCCAACATCTAAATGCCTCACTACGTCGTGGAGTCCTAGCAAGTGATCGATGAACAAATCTCGGTGGTGTATATATGTATACATCGGTGGATTCTGGTGTGAAAGTCCGAATAAGAATGATCTTGAAGGTGAACCCTGAAGAAGATGAGTCTGTGAAGAATGAAGATCCGATAAATGAATGAGATACATGTCTCCATACACTCTATTCCGTACGAGCAGGAATAGGACCAGTCACTAATCCTCGCAGTCAACCAACTTAACTCTACCCATTGATGTGGTTGCGATAAGTTCGACCGTAACGGAAATAGCCTATTACCGTTCGTACAAGAAACGCTAGCCGTAGACGAATTCCCGGTGGTGCAACAACAGTGCAAGTGGAAACTCCAGATGATTGTTTAAAGACTCCATCAACTCATACTCTCGGGTCTCTGCTCGTAGGCATGGACTCACCGTCCAGACCTCTGAGTCGATCGATAACAAAAAAGGGTGAAACCAATGGTCAAAATCTGGTGGGGATGTAAAAGAATCCCCGATGGATCAAAATCGAAAAGAAGATGAAATAATCTTCTAAATCAAGTACTCCCGTTAGGTGAGACACGTGGAAACTCTGCCCCCACGTTCGATCAACCAACTATATGGTCAGCTGGGGAACACAAAATGGACCGTCGTGAAAACATAGATAATAATACAGAATAACAACCAAAGAGGAATCACTCGTGGGGCAATGAAGAATCCCCACGCTTCTCCTCAGACAATCAAATGAAAAAGAAATAATAGTAGCAGACCATGACCTGCGCCAAGCACAAGTCGAAAAGAAATATACGTAAGGCAGACGTAAACATAGAGAAAAGATAAACGCATGGCAGAGGTAAGCACATATCATTGTAGGCTCAAGGCAAAATGATGTACAAAGTAATTATGGAAATATGATATATAAATTGCACTTATATATATACATATATAAAATGCTATTATTTTTAAATACATAAATAAGTAGGTAAGCACGTAGGATCATATACTGGTTATAGACCAAACCTAAATATACTACCTGGTTCTCTATAACCTTGGCTCTGGATACCAATCTGTCACACCCCCAAACGGGGCCTGGACGGAATACACGTGTCCGGGGGCGTGACGTCATAATACACATCACACAAGATACAAAGAACGACCTCTAAGGGTACGTTTGAAAATCCAACATCATTGCAATAATTAAAATAGATAAAGTTTTACATAGGTTTAAAGATAACATGCAGAAGCGATTAAAAGTTTTAGAAATAGACAACAATGTTAATCATAGATAATAGCAATTCTTGAAAATCGGTCCAATGCAAGGCAACACCATATAGCAAGCAAAGATATCCACAGCTAAGCACCTGAGAAAAACATGCTAAAACGGTCAACATAAAGTTGAGTGAATTCATAGGTTTAAGTTTAGTATTAAAGGTGGACCACAAGTTCACAGTACGCATGTGACAGTTATAACAAATACAACTTCACATAAAAAGAATGTATTTAAGTTGCGCTAAGCTCATAACACCGAAGCTCAATTAAATAAAGCATATTATATGCCAAATAGAATTATTCGCCCTAAAGGTATCTGACCAAGATCACCTATTGAAATCCGACATGGTATATATCCGTTTATCGGGAGCCCCATGGGTAGTGAGCGCTTACTCACCCGGATAGGGATAATTAGTCCCAATAGATCTATTTATAACACTCGCGCTTACTTAACCAGCCAGTCGGTTAAGAAATTAACGGTTCATGATAATTCGGGCATTAGTGGTCTATTCGCTACTTAGGCAACACGTAATCAGGAAAAGGAAACGTAAAGTAACTGTGTCCATAGTTTAAAAACAAGCAATGTTTCTCACCCCAAAATAGTAAAGCAAAAGTAGTAAAACGTGGGGCTATGAACTCACCTTAAGCAAGTGGTGAATCGGTAATCAACGAAGAAGTAATAAAGCCAAAGTATCCTACACGCGACCTAAATAAACGACGCGTCTTAGGAAACGAAAGATACACGAAACTCGTACGATATGTTTACAAGAGAAAAATACATCCATGTGTGTTTGCGCTTTAGCTTATTTAATAAGGTATAATTAAATAAAATTATAAAAAATTTCGTTAAGTTTCGACGTTGATCCGAAAATTGCCATTTTTGAAACTTTCAATTTTTGGTAAATTTTTAGTTTCGGGACGTTAATATCGTCCCCTATATTTGTTTAGTTTCCATAATTCAAAACGCACTAACTAACCTTAATCGCTCAACTACTATGTCCGTTCCGCTAGATTCTACCAATACTTACTATTTTTAGTAACTTTAACGCTTTTCCTAAATAATGTTAACGGCATCGTTAAACAATACCATTCAATATTTATTTGTTACCATATGTTTCGCAAATGTTTAGAAAGTTAAAAAATTGTCTGAAAGTGTCCGAAAACTCGTTTTACTATTCACATCCGTCACTATTCATCCAGTTTCGCCAAAAAATGTTTCTAGTTTCATTTCGCTATATCTTGGTCGTTGTAAATCCGTTTTTAGAGTGTGATATATGAAAACCTATCTACTCGAAACGAGCTTTCTAATGACTTCCTTTACGCCTAATGACGATATTTTTAGGTCGACCAAAACCTCAAAACCATTTCAGATTAGCAAGCACTTTTTGCTAAGAACGCAACCAAAATCCATCCAAATTTCACAATAGTGCCTAATCTAGTTTAATCTCCATTCACAACTAATCCACAACAAAACCACACCTAAAACTAACATAATCTCATCCACATCACTATGTCAACACACTAATCACTTCACTTAAACCCAAATCACAATATTTACATAAAAGATTCATAAAAGTTTCATTGTTTAACAAACCCATTTCATTTTTCCTTTTAAAAATTTACTCAAACCACCATAGGATTCATGAGAATCAATGCAAGCACATAAGAAAATATAGAATGGAGTAAAAATTGAAAGTATAAGTTTCAAAGTGATCTTAAAAGAAGAAGAGTAAATGAAGAAACACACAAATCAAACAATGAAACACTAGATCTTGAAAACCCAACAATATTTCTTAAAACCCTAGTTTTGATCTTGAAGAAAAACGTTGAAATCAAAGAACCAACACTTGAAATAACCCTATGTATGAACAAGAATCAACCTAGAATACTTGGATATTAAAGGAAATAAAAAATTATGGATTGTTTTTGGTGTTATGGGTGTGTCGTGAGCAAGAGGGAGAGAAAGAGAGATGAGATGTGTGATTTTGAGGCTATGAATGAGAATGAAACCCTAAGTTAGAGAATGTGTGGTATTTATAGGTGAACATTAGGTTTAAGAGGTGTGTGTATTAGTATACATGTGACCAACACACACCAAAAGGGTGTGTGTTTGCTTGCTCGGCCGAAACCAACCACAAGGACCATGGTTTAAATTTGCTTGAGTTTTGGTTCATTATTAGATGCATAAGTTGGTATTGAGTTGGTCAAATGGGTTCAAAGTGTGTAAGAATGTGTAAGTAACACATGATCTATTCTTTCTTAAGGAGGTGTGCATGAGAATGACCTCCTCATAAGTCACTTTCACCTACACATGCACTAGTTTTATAAAAGATGCTCTTGGATTTAAATTCAAGACTTATGGTGCATTTGGTTGAGTTTTGGGCGTCCATATACATAGGGGGAGGGATATGAACGAAAATTTTGGACTTATGATCATGAGATGGATGGTAACTAAAGTTTACACGAAAAGATTTCGAGTTTTCGGGGTTCCGTTAGGTCAAAAACGCGAAAAACGCAATTTAAACGTTAAAGCGTAAAAATAAATATCAGGAGTGATCGCAAACTACGAAACACTTAGAAGAGATAAAATAACTCATATAATATCTAAACTAATAATTATCCATAGTCGGAATGCGTCCGATGACATTTTTCAGATTTACGCGGGTTTACTTCCCGGTAAACCGCCAAATTCAAACGTAACGTATAAAAGTCAAAAATAATGATCGGAAAGGTTTAAAATATTGACATGAAATTCTTAGGGTGTGACATTCTTCCCCCATTAAAGAAGCTTTGTCCTCAAAGCTTAAGACGCGGACGATGGGTTAACGAAAAGATGAGGATATTTCTTCTTCATTTGGTCCTCGCGCTCCCACGTAAATTCAGGACCTCGTTTCGAATTCCAACGAACCTTCACAATTGGAATGCGGCTTTGCTTTAGCTGTTTAACTTCTCGGTCCATAATTTCAACTGGTTCCTCGATGAAATTAAGCTTGTCATCAATCTGGATTTCATCCAACGGAATAGCTAGGGGTTCGTCTACGAGACACTTCTTCAGATTGGAAACATGAAAAGTACTATGAACACGGCTTAGTTGCTTTGGTAACTCAAGTAGATATGCAACCGTTCCAACTTCGGCAAGAATCTTAAAAGGTCTAATATAACGAGGGTTCATCTTTCCCCGTTTGCCGAAATGTATCACTCCTTTCCAGGGCGACACTTTCAACATAACCTTATCCCCAGCTTGAGACTCCAATGGCTTACGTCTCTTATCAGCATAGCTCTTTTGTCTATCTCATGTAGCTTGTATATGCTTCTTGATCTGAATGATTTTCTCAGTGGTTTCATGGACAATTTCCGGGCCAGTGAGCTGAGCGTCTCCAACCTTAGCCCAACAAATAGGTGATCGACACTTACGACCGTACAATGCTTCAAACGGTGCAGCTTTGATACTAGTGTGATAACTGTTGTTGTAGGAAAATTCCACCAAAGATAGGTGTCTATCCCAACCTTTCCTAAAATCAATCACACAAGCACGTAACATGTCCTCCAAGGTTTGGATTATTCTTTCACTTTGATCATCCGCCTGTGGGTGATAAGCCATACTCATATCCAATTGAGTACCTAGAGCTTTGTTTAGTAATTGCCAGAAGTGAGATGTAAATTTACTGTCTCTATCAAAAATGATCGAAACTGGCACACCATGTCTTGAGACTACTTCCTTCAAGTATTGTCTCGTCAACTTTTCCATATATTCGGTTTCCTTCATTGGTAAGAAATGAGCAAACTTTATGAGTCGGTCAACAATGACCCAAATTGTATCTTGACCAGTTGACGTCTTTGGTAACTTAGTAACGAAATCCATAGTAATGTTTTCCCACTTCCATACTGGGATCACAGGTTGAACCAACAAACCGGAAGGTTTTTGGCATTCGGCCTTGACTTTTGCACAGGTCAAACATTTACTCACGTAGGTGGCAATCTCAGCCTTCATATTCGGCCACCAATACATCTTTTTCAGGTCTAGGTACATCTTGTCGGATCCAAGATGGATAGAATACTTCGATTTATGCGACTCATGCATAACTAAATCCCTTAGTCCTTAATATAACGGTAACCAAACACGCTCTTTGAATCATTGGGTTTCATCAGGACGAGTTTCAAAGATTTTCTTTTGCAACCTCCCCAGGTTTTCGGCTTCCACATTTTCTCTTTTTATTGCCTCGGTTTGGGCCTTGCGAATCTGCTAAGGTAGGTTGTTATGTATAGTCATTATCAAAGCTCGAACACGTAGCGGTTTAATCCTCTCCTTCCTGCTTAGTGCATCCGCCACTACATTAGCTTTTCCCGGATGATAATGAATTTCACAGTCGTAGTCGCTCAACAATTCCAACCATCTACGTTGTCTCATGTTCAACTCCTTTTGATCGAGTATATGCTGCAAGCTCTTATGATCGGTGAACACAACGCATTTTGTGCCGTACAAATAATGTCTCCACATTTTGAGAGGAAACACTACAACTCCTAGCTCCATGTCATGTGTAGTGTAATTCTTCTCATGAATCTTAAGTTGGCGTGACGCGTAGGCTGTGAACTTCTCCCTTTGCATCAAAATGACGCCCAGTCCTTTACGAGATGCATCACAGTAAACCACGAAGTTTTCACTACCTTCGGGTAAAGCCAAGATCGGCGCACTACATAACTTCTGCTTTAGCAATTGAAATGCCGCTTTTGCCTTTTCACTCCAATCAAACTTCACATTCTTTTGAGTCAACTTCGTCATAGGTTTAGCAATCTTTAAGAAACCTTCGATAAATCGTCGGTAGTAGCCAGCAAGACCTAGGAATTGACGAATCTTTGTCGGAGTCTTGGGTGATGCCCAATCCTTGATTGCCTTAACCTTAGCTGGGTCCACGTGAATGCCCTCACTATCAATTACGTGACCAAGAAATTATACCCTCGACAGCCAAAAATCGCACTTTGAAAACTTGGCGTACAATTCTTCCTTCTTAAGTAACTCCAAAATTAACCTAAGATGTTTTGCATGCTCTCCTTCGCTCTTGGAGTAGATCAAGATGTCATCAATAAATACGATCACGAATTTATCTAAGTATGGTTTGCACACCCGATTCATCAGGTCCATGAATACTGCCGGTGCGTTTGTCAATCCAAAAGGCATTACTTGGAACTCGTAATGGCCATAGCGAGTCCTAAACGCCGTCTTTGGAATGTCCTCGTCATGAACTCTAAGTTGGTGATAACCAGACCTCAAGTTGATCTTCGAGTAGACACTTGATCCTTGCAACTGATCAAATAAGTCGTCGATTCTCGGAAGTGGGTATTGATTTTTCACAGTCAGCTTGTTTAACTCGCAATAGTCGATACACATCCGAAAAGATCCATCTTTCTTTTTGACGAACAACACTGGAGCTCTCTAGGGTGAGGAACTTGGTCTTATAAATCCTTTGTCAGAAAGTTCTTGTAGTTGAGTAGACAATTCTTGCAGTTCTGATGGTGCTAATCTGTATGGGGCGTGTGTCCATAAGGTGCGGCCACCGAAGGGACCAGTCGATTTGAAATTTCATCTTGTCGAGTTGCGGAAATCCAGTAAGTCCTAAGAAAGACCTCCAGAAAATCTCATACAGTAGGCACATCCTCAAGTCGCTTCTTCTCTGACTCATCCCTCGTTTTCCTTCTATAGCACTTGTGCCCAAGAAAAATTAGCTACCTTACTAAATATTTCTGAGTCTTAGTGCAACGATAAATACCAACCTTGACTTCTTCCTTTCTCGCTCCTATCCCTTGGACAAATCAAAACTTCATCTCCCGAAAGGAATTCACACCTCGTTATCATCACAAACGCTCAACGCATGATGATGTCAGATAACCAATCCCATGCCAATGGATGACGTCAAAGCTACCAAGTTCAAAAGGCAGATGTCCAATATTGGAAAGGGTGACCTAGCAATCCTAACGTACAGCCTCTAAGTATGGTATTAGTTTCAAAAATTCTCCCGTCGGCTAATTCGACAGCATAGCTAATGTCTAAAGTATCAGGGATTATATCAAGCAAAGTACTAAAAGTAGTCGACACGAAGCTTCGATCTGCACCCGAATCAAATAATACAGAAGCATAATGGTTGTTGAGAAGAAACATACCCGTGACGACGTTTGAATCGGGGTTAGCGTCTCCTCCACCTAGCACATATGCTTTTCCTCTTGCTTCACCAATCCCATCCTTGTTTCTAGTTTTGTTTCCACGTTTCTGATCTTTCAGCTTTGGGCAATCACTTCTATAGTGTCCTTGCCTTCCACACTCGTAACAAGTTACAACCATCTGATTCACTACTTGACCCCTCTGAGTAGAAGTAGTGGAGATTGTGACCTTACAATCCCGGGTCAAATGCCCAACCTTGTTACACTTCCCACATCTCACTGTGCATGGCCCTTCATGATAAAGCTTACATTTGTTGCAGAGTGGAAACAGTCCATTATATGGTCTCCGCTCATTGTTGCCAGCCGTATAGGCCCTTGCCACATTTTGGCCTCCAACATTTTGTCTTTTAAACGGTGGTTGCTGCCCACGGTTGTCCTTCTGGTTGACTTCCAACCTTCTCTTGTTTTCTGCGTTTCTTATAGCATAGCTCTTCAACTTCTTATCCATCAGGTGGTTGGCAATCCGAACAACATCTTGTAGTCTTGTGGGTTCTGCAGCAATCACATTTCCTTGGATATTATCGGGAAGACCTCCAATGAATTTTTCCACCCGATCCTCCTCCTCGGGGACCATTTTGGTATACATCATGGTAAGTTCTTGGAACCTTTAAGTGTAAGTAGCCATGTCATTGTTCTTCACCGACAAATTCCACAACTCGGTTTCCATCTTTTGGAACTCATTTCTCGGACAGTACACTTCAGTCATCAGCTTCAACAGCTCTTTCCATGACAAAGCGTATGCAGCATCGGTTCTAATGGTCCTCTTGTAAGAGTTCCACCAAGTTAATGCACTGTCAAGTAAAGTGCAGGTAGCATACTTCACCTGGTATCTCTCCTGATGTGAAACACAGTCTCCATCTTTTCACACCATCTTATCAAACCAACCACACCTTCGGTTCCTTTGAAACTCAGTGGTTGACATTTCATGAAATCTTGGTAAGTGCATTCACGAGCAACCGGCTTAGCACCTCTTCCATCCTCATTTGGATTTCCATTCCCACCATTTCCATTTCCACCAGTTCCATTTCCACCATTTCCATTTCCACCATGCCCATTATCGTTGTCACTGCCGTTTTGGCTCTAGTTTTCAGCCTCAAGAGCATTGGCAGCACGGGTTACTTCATAAGCGGCCAACGCTTCTCTACTCGTCGGGTAACAAAGCTCTTTTAATTGCCTCTAGGTCCATACCAGAGTCGAGTTGATCGTCATTGTTCCAACATCACAGAAGACACAACACTTGATGAAATTTGAAACGAATGCACGGTTATTAACTAACGATAATTAAATACACGCTAGGTAGTAGAGTATAATAACACGTTTAGCCAAAACAAAATAAATGATAATATCATATCAAATATGAATACAATGATAAAATGACCAAAATACGATTTCATATAGATCATAATAGGATTTGATACATCAACCCAAAATAAGGTACTTGATTTACAACATCACTACCACTAACATCTAGACCCTAATCATAATTCTAATGTCCTACACAGTCCAACACTGACATAAGAAGGGCGAAATCCAAAACGCCTCTATGCAAATGACTCCAACCTCCTGAGTCTCCTCCTGACCTCATCACGCTCCCTACGAATCTGTCAAAACTCCTTCTGTAAACGAGACATGTGGAGACGCAGGCTGTCTATGCGGTCTCTCTCAATACTCAGCAACGCCTGAACCTTGAGGTTCTCCAAACTCAAACTCTTGATCCTCTCAACCATCCTAAGTCTCTGGGTACTAGCTAACTCCTGACCATCCTCTAGCTGTCTCTGAGTAGCGTCATTACTAACAACTCTGTCTATACGAATCTAAGACATGTGGTGATAAAAATCATGTACATCATCACCCAATTCAATCTGCATATCCTCAAATGACCTAATACTGCCATCTCTAGTACCAGAGGAACCAGAAGAATCCCCTCCAGCAGGCTCCTCACTCTCCTCAACAACTAATGGTGCCGACATCGGGTCAATACCTACCTTAATCGTGCCTCCAGCACTGGTGTCTGTGTCATACTCCTCTGCATCATCCCTATCATCCCTAGGGTCAATCCCATCTCTATCTCTAATAACAATCTCACCACCAACAACCAACTCTAAACCAACCCCAGCCTCTACAGTACCAACCTCAATATCCTCCTCCATGCTGGCCTTTGATGAGTATGAATCTCTAAACCTCTTGCGAGATGGTAAGAGATCAGCACGAGTAGGAGCTAATGAGCCCACAACCGGTAAAGATGATGGTACATAATCAATAGGTGACCTAGATCTCTTTCGAGATGGTCCAGCAGAATGAGAAGATAAATGTAATGATCTCTCGGATGAAGAAGTCCCTCAAATGCAAAGACAAAAAAGTAGACGGTTGATAACATAGACAATGAGCCAACTCTCTAATGAGGAAATGCCGACACTATAACGAGGTGTACTCACTGGAGGACAAACCAATCTGGGTACACATCTCCGTGCTAATCTGTGAGCCTGATTTGGTGTATCAAAACCCGAAGAATGAATTGGCGAATGATCCGAAGATGAACTAGCAAAAGGTGAATGGTGACCTGAAGAATGTGGTGATACACGTCTCCGTGCTATTTTGCGAGCTGGTAATGGTCTAACCCTCTTCCTCGTAGTCATAACCCTTCGTGGCCCGTTAGGATAGGTACGGTAAAGTCGACCTAGAGGAATACCCTCCCCGGGTCGGATCAAAATAGCTGCTCGTCGACGAGTCCCGGGCGGGGCAGTAATAGGAGCAATAGGGAAATCAGATGGTGATGATGAACGTGTTGTTACCCTGCTCCTCCAACGAGAAACGGTAGCAACATAAGGATCCTGTGATGGTGGTCCATCAGTAGAATCAGAAGCCTCAGAAGAATCAGTACATAAGAATGGTGAAATAACTGGTAACGGGGTAATGTACTCTGGAGAATCCATCTCATCAGGTGAATCAGAATCGGAGTCCGAATAAGGAACCAAGCCATACAATCCAGTGGGTGAAGTGACAATAGTCGTCTCAACTACAGGAGCAGCAGATGAAATAACAGGGGCAGTAGTAGAAGTCTCTGGAGCAACCACAGAAGTCGAAGGAATAACAGTAAGAATATCACCAAAAAGAATAACCCGAGAGGGCGGTGATCCCACACTCTCATCGAAAATATCAGAAGAAATAGCAATAACTGGAGCTGCCATGATCTGCACAAGCAAAAGTTTATATAAATCTCCTTTATATGAACCCATGCAAGGCATAAAATAATGAAATAAATAAATTTTAAGAAAAAAAAAATGGGAAATGAATGGCCATGTAGAATATGACAAAATAACAATAGTCTCAGGTATAAACATATATACACACATATATATATATATATATATATATATATATATATATATATATATATATATATATATATATATATATATATATATATATATATTAATATCTATATAGCAAGGATAGACAACACGTAAGCACATATAAAGGCACATAGAATCACATACTGGTTATAGACCAGACCAAGTATAACTACCTGGTTCTCTATTACCTTGTCTCTGGATACCAATCTGTCACACCCCCAAACATCACACAAGATATAAAGAACGACCTCTAAGGGTACGTTTGAAAATCCAACATCGTTGCATTAATTTAAAATAGATAAAGTTTTACATAAGTTCAAGATAATAAACGGAAGCGATTAAAAGTTTTAGAAATAGACAACGATGTTAATCATAGATAATAGCAATTCTTGAAAACCGGTCCAATGCATGGCAACACCATATAGCAAGCAAAGATATCCACAGCTAAGCACCTGAGAAAATATGCTAAAACGGTCAACATAAAGTTGAGTGAATTTATAGGTTTAAGTTTAGTATAAAGGTGGACCACAAGTTCACAGTACGTACGTGGCAGTTATAACAGATACAACTTCACATAAAAGAATGTATTTAATGTTGCGCTAAGCTCATGACACCGAAACTCAATTAAATGAAGCATATTATATGCCAAATAGAATTATTCGCCCTAAAGGTATCCGACCAAGATCACCTATTGAAATCCGACATGGTATCTATCCGTTTATCGGGAGCCCCGTGGGTAGTGAGCGCTTACTCACCCGGATAGGGATAATTAGTCCCAATAGATCTATTTATAACACTCGCGCTTACTTAACCAGCCAGTCGGTCAAGAAATTAACGGTTCATGATAATTCGGGCATTAGTGGTCTATTCGCTACTTAGGCAACACGTAATCAGGAAAAGGAAACGTAAAGTAACTGTGTCCATAGTTTAAAAACAAGCAATGTTTCTCACCCCAAAATAGTAAAGCAAAAGTAGTAAAACGTGGGGCTATGAACTCACCTTAAGCAAGTGGTGAATCGGTAATCAACGAAGAAGTAATAAAGCCGAAGTATCCTATACGCGACCTAAATAAACGACGCGTCTTAGGAAACAAAAGATACACGAAACTCGTACGATATGTTTACAAGAGAAAAAGACATCCATGTGTGTTTGTGCTTTAGCTTATTTAATAAGGTATAATTAAATAAAATTATAAAAATTTTCGTTAAGTTTGGACGTTGATCCGAAAATTACCATTTTTAGAAACTTTCTATTTTTGGTAAATTTTTAGTTTCGGGACGTTAATGTCGTCTCATATATTTGTTTAGTTTCCATAATTCAAAACGCACTAACTAACCTTAATCGCTCAACTACTATGTCCGTTCCGTAGATTCTACCAATACTTACTATTTTTAGTAACTTTAACGCTTTTCCTAAATTATGTTAACAGCGTCGTTAAACAATACCATTCAATATTTATGTGTTACCATATGTTTCGCAAATGTTTAGAAAGTTCAAAAATGTCTGAAAGTGTCCGAAAACTTGTTTTACTATTCACATGAGTCACTATTCATCCGGTTTCGCCGAAAAATGTTTCTAGTTTCATTTCGCTATATCTTGGTCGTTGTAAGTCCGTTTTTAGAGTGTGATGTATGAAAACCTGTCTACTCGAAACGAGCTTTCTAAAGACTTCCTTTACGCCTAATGACGACATTTTTAGGTCGACCAAAACCTCAAAACCATTTCAGATTAGCAAGCACTATTTGCCAAGAACGCAACCAAAATCCACCCAAATTTCACAATAGTGCCTAATCTAGTTTAATCTCCATTCACAACTAATCCACAACAAAACCACACCTAAAACTAACCTAATCTCATCCACATCACTATGTCAACACACTAATCACTTCACTTAAACCCAAATCACAATATTTACATAAAAGTTTCATAAAAGTTTCCTTGTTTAACAAACCCATTTCATTTCTTTTGAAAAATTTACACAAACACCATAGGATTCATAGATCTATTGCAAGAACATAAGAAAATATAGAATGGAAGTAAAAATGAAAGTATAAGTTTCAAAGTGAGCTTACAAGAAGAAGAGCAAGATGAGAAATCACAAGATCTAAACTAATAAACACTAGATCTTGAAAACCCAACAATATTTCTTGAAACCCTAGTTTTGATCTTGAAGAAAAACCTTGAAATCAAAGAAACAACACTTGAAATCACCATAGGTATGAAGAAGAATCAACCTAGAATACTTGGATCTTGAAGGAAATCAAAAGTTATGGATTGTTTTTGGTGTTGTGGGTGTGTCGTGAGCAAGAGGGAGAGAAAGAGAGATGAGATGTGTGATTTTGAGGCTATGAATGAGAATGAAACCCTAAGTTAGAGAATGTGTGGTATTTATAGGTGAACATTAGGTTTAATAGGTGTGTGTAATAGTATACATGTGACCAACACACACCAAAAGGGTGTGTATTTGCTTGCTCGGCCGAAACCAACCACAAGGACCATGGTTAATTTTTTTTTTGAGTCTTGGGTCATTATTAGATGCATAAGTTGGTCTTGAGTTGGTCAAATGGGTTCAAAGTGTGTAAGAATGTGTAATTAACACATGATCTAGTCTTGCTGCTCTTGGAATTAAATACAAGACTTATGTTGCATTTGGTTGAGTTTTGGGCATCCATATACATAGGGGGGATATGAACGAAAATTTTGGACTTATAATCATGAGATGGATGGTAACTAAAGTTTACACGAAAAGATTTCGAGTTTTCGGGGTTCCGTTAGGTCAAAAACGCGAAAAATGCAATTTAAACGTTAAAGCGTAAAAATAAATATCGGGAGTGATCGAAAACTACGAAACATTTAGAAGAGATAAAATAACTCATATAATATCTAAACTAATAATTATCCAAAGTCGGAATGCGTCCGATGATGTTTTTCAGATTTACGCGGGTTTACTTCCCGGTAAACCGCCAAATTCAAACGTAACATATAAAAGTCAAAAATAATAATCGGAAATGTTTAAAATATTGAACTAAAATTCTCGGGGTGTGACATTCTTCCCCCATTAAAGAAGCTTTGTCCTCAAAGCTTAAGACGCGGACGATGGGTTAACGAAAAGATGAGGATATTTCTTCTTCATTTGGTCCTCGCGCTCCCACGTAAATTCAGGACCTCGTTTCGAATTCCAACGAACCTTCACATTTATGTGTAAGAATGTGTAATTAACACATGATCTAGTCTTGCTTAAGGAGGTGTGCATGAGAATGGCCTCCTCATAAGTCACTTTCACCTACACATGCACTAGTTTTATAAAAGATGCTTTTGGATTTAATTTTTCAAGACTTATGGTTTTGCATTGTTGAGGTTTTGGGCATCAATACAAAGGTGGGGGGGGGGTGGGGGGGGGGTGTGGGGGGGGGGGGTGGGTGGGAGGGGGGGGTTATGAACAAAATTTTGGACTTAAAATCATAAGATGGATGTAACTAAAGTTTTTACAACGAAAGATTTCGAGTTTTCGGGGTTCCGTTAGGTCAAAACGCGAAAATTCAATTTAAACGTTAAAGCGTAAAAATAAATATCGGGAGTGATTCGAAAACTACGAAACATTTAGAAGAGATAAAATAACTCATATAATATCTAAACTAATAATTATCCAAAGTCGGAATGCGTCGGATGATGTTTTTCAAATTTACGCGGGTTTACTTCCCGGTAAACCGCCAAATTCAAACGTAACATATAAAAGTCAAAAATAATAATCGGAAATGTTTAAAATATTGAACTAAAATTCTCGGGGTGTGACATGGTGGGTGATGCAGACGGGTTGCCTAGAACACAAACACCAAAGTTTTACAACCCGGTTAGCAGGTGCATTTAAAACCCGAGTGTACGTAAGTAAATCATGTTAAGACCCGAGGATAAACGTTTTTAAAGGAACGATGAGATAGGTTCGTAATGCATGATAAGTTAATATAAAAGGTGAGGGAAGATTCTTTTAGTATTTTATTTGTTTTATGAAAGCAAGTAAATTATCCAATAAATGATCAATGCAAACGTAAATGTTTAGAAAGTGTTAATTTGAAATAAAAATGATTTATTATTGTTGAAAATTGTTGGTTGACAGCCGGTTACACCGTAACTGTTTTGCGTAGAGTAAAAGTCAACCAAAGATCAATTCTGAGTATAGCTGCTAATAGTAATTTATGAGATAGTAATATGAAAATATAAAGTCACAGTATTATAGAATACTATAACTTAGGAAAATCACCGGTTATCACAGTCTTACCCCCTTAAAAAAATTCGTCCCGAAATTCAACCCGAATTATTTAGATGGTGTGGTTGTAGGCAGGAAGAGGTAAGGGCGTTTTAGCATGACATGGCAGTTTCTTTTCCTTTTCTTGGCGTCTCGATAAAGTGTTTTCTACTGTTTTTCCAACATGTTTGTCAATCGATGGTTCGGGATTATCTTCCAGGAGGGGATGGCGATATTGTCATCGGGAGACATTTTCGATTATCTAATGTTTCCAGGTCGTCGGTCTTCCTGGTTGGTCTAAAACGCGAAATCTCGATCGGGTGTTCGATGGTGACCAATCGCGTCCCGTCCATTGTATCTTCAGTAGTTTCATGTGACGTCCTACAATGGCATTGCTCTCGTCTAAGTTGCTTACTTTCCTAACAAGAGTTTCGTTTGGTTCTCCATAACAAATAGAAATAAATCATCAAGCTAACCTCCTATGGTGATAACTAGTATTCCTCGGCTAGTTTTACTTAGGGTTCATCATATGCCAACTACTGAAATTATATGTTGTTACTTTGTTATGTATTTGACTAAGGTCATGAACATGAGCTGTTATCAAGTACTTGTAGAAGTGTTCACATTGGACGTTACACAACATACTGATATGGATTTTATTTCACTTATACATTAGTTATCAGGTACTTTAAGAATTTCATATTCACTTGTGTGGTAGATATTAATTTGAATCTTTGTAATAATGTGTTGTGCATTAATACATTATACTAATTTTGGCAATTATGTTGCATGAAAGAGCCAATGAATAGAGTTTCTATGCTAATTAAGGAACACGTCAAATTAACCCATGTTCAAGTAAGGTTGCTAAACTTCTACTTGTACGTACCATACTTGTTCCTTTGCTTGTGTTTCAACTTTCTGATGTTGTGGTCTATTTGATAGTCTTAGGTCTTTTATGCTAAACTTACTTGAAGATTAGACTTGCTATCTTTTGTTGAATATGTCTTTTATGGATTTGGGGGAACTTTTTTTTTATCTAGTGTTGATTCAAGCCCCACTAGAATAACTCTCCTAATAATGATCCTTTATTTGACTCTTCTAAAACTAGTTTCGATAATTTTTTGCTTACTGACTTGACTTTATACTCAGGTACACCCTCAAGTCTCAACAATCATGCTTGAACTTTTCATCTAAAGGTAAGACTTTATTCTATGCACTATTGTCACAATTTGTCTAACTGCTTATATTAGAATGTTTCTGAATCTTTAGCTTATGACTGAGTAGTAAAGAGATATATATGGTGACAATATATCTCATATTTTGACTTCTTGTATTTTGTTCTTGTTATGTACAAATGTGGTGTTTTAGGAGCTACGTGGTGGAAAGCCATATATGGTGACAATATATCTCATATTTTGACTCCAGCAAGTTTGTTTATAATTAGTTATAGGTTTGGAATCGTTTGTATCTTTATGTAGTTACGCGGTGGAAAGCATTGTTCTTACCATCTCTTGTGGTCGGTCTATATTGGTGTTTTACAATTTGATTCGCTACAAGAAAAATGCCTTTTAGCGACATTTGTAGCGACATATTTAGCGACGTATATGATGCCAGCGACGTATCTAGCGACATGAGGTGGTAGGTCGCTATATATGAGTCGCAAATGTTTGCGACTTGGTCTACCTCGACGCTAAAATTTGCGACAACTATAGCGGCGTTTTAATATATGCAGCTAATGAATAGCGACTTTATTATTATAAGTCGCAATTTATGTTGCTATTTCTATAAAATGCCGCTAATTAAGTCGCTATACACATCGTTATTCTCAGTAGAAGTCGCCACTCACTTCATTCGCAATTTCGTCATACTTGAATGTTACTTCTCTCAGCCATATTGCTACTCGGGAATTTCACCGATTGATATTAAAAATACAATAATACATCAATGATAATAAAAACAATCACAAAAACTTGACATGTGAACAAATGAAAATGCAATAATCAAAGGCACAATAAAACATTAATTTGTGGCTTCCTTATTGCATTATTTTCCCAATGGAGGCATAGCAAACAGGGAAACGCATATAGCGGCTAAGTTTTTCCCTACGAACAGCACGTTGAAACAGAAGAAACATTCTTGATTGTTTTGGAGCATTTGGAGCTTCGACATCTTCATAATTGCTTTCTGGGAATTCTTCCAGGTTTAATGAACAACTAAAAGCAGGGACCTTTTTTGGTGTACTATATTCAAAATGCCATTTCTTTGCAATCACAACATGCATTTTGCGTTTATATTAGTAACATAACATAATCTTATACCAAACACTATCACTACGAATAAGGCAGTAAACAACTCTTACAACGTTCTCGATCTGGTTTAGAATAACATTGAAAAATCCTCTCTTAGATCAACTCATGATCCACATCCCACACATATCTTATTTGTTGCATAGATTTTAGGAATAAAATCACTAAAATCACAGCAAAAGACACAATAAAATGAATAGCAATAAACCAATCACACGATAAATGAATAGCAATATCTTTGTGTGATTTTGCTGATTTTATTTCCTTAAATCTTGAACAGATTAAGATATTGTGTCGAGTGGATCATGATGATCTAAAGAGGCTTTTTCATGTATCTAAACCGATCCGAGAAGCTGTAAGTTGTTTACTGTATAGTATGATAGTGTTTGTAAAGATTATGTTATGTTACTAATATTAACGCAAAATGCATGTTGTGATTGCAAAGAAATGGCATTTTGAATATAGTACACCAAAAAAGGTCCCTGCTTTTAGTTGTTCATTAAACCTGGAAGAATTCCCAGAAAGCAATTATGAAGATGTCGAAGCTCCAAATGCTCCAAAACAATCAAGAATGTTTCTTCCTCGTTTGTCGAGAAAGAACTTAGTCGCTATATACATGTCCCTGTTTGCTTTGCCTCCATTGGAAAATAAATCAATAAATGGATGCAAAGCAAACACGGACACCAAATACAGCTAAGTTTTATTCAGTGTTTATAAATCAACAATCGAATAAATGAAAATCACTAGTCAATATTCTATGTTTTATAATCCATTAGTCAAGCATCAAGAATTTTTGAACATAAGTAAAACAAAACGTTGACTAGATTTATTAATTTTCAACTTATGTCAATTGACAAGATTTCTTTCTTATGCAAGGACCATGTTCATTTGAAAGTTAACAATGAGTATATTGATATGAATACTTTATTTCTCAAACTAATAATATTTCAGACATAAATATAAACAATACATTGATATGTCATAGATAGAAGCAACATATAAGTATAATAATAGATCAAATTGAAACTTTAAAAAAAAATATATGCAATTCCAAATATTCTTATTAGGATCAAATATATGAACATTCAAGCATACTTGAATAAAGGAATCGGAAAAAGCAAGAGATGAGTCATCATTGCTATTGTATATCGTCCCAAGTCTCTCGAGTCTCACCATGAACCTTCAGGAGCGGAAATAAATAGAAGCGGGAGTGGTGTAAAAATCCCCTAAAGCGAGGTTCGAGGCATGCAGACTGCCCAATTAGAGGTCAATGTAGCCTCGAATCACTAACTACTAACTCGCCGTTTTAAAAAAAATCAACAACTTTGAGACCCAAAATCATATTTAGAGCGTGCTGATAACGTGTTGTAAAACAACGGGCCTAGTAGCACAATAAGAACAATAAACAAGAGTATGAAAGAAGAAGATGGAACTTATTATTTGTGTGTCTCACATTACATTATGTGCTCTATTTATAGGGACATCAATATCAATGGTATTAAGTACAATATAGGAGTTACAAGACCAATGTGGATGTTATAAGACCAATCATAAATGTGTCGGTTACTAGTTAGGGGTTATAAATGTGCACAATCATATAACTTATATTCACAACACGCAAAGAGTAAATAAGAATCAACAACTCAATAAGCGAGCCGTAGATAAAAAGAATAATGTTAAAGAATAATTCAATCGCATATTTGATACTAAAGGTAATAATATTATCGTGCATGATTGCATAAGAAAACTTTTGTTCTTTTCATTTTAACTATGTCTCGTTAACAGGTGCAAGAATTTTGTAGGCTAAAATCTTACATATTTTTTTGTTTGACGGATACGTGCAGATTCTAAGAGATCAAATTTTGGTTTGTTTATGTGAATGAATAATAATAATTATTATCACTACAATGCGTGTATGATAATGGCTGCATTTTTAAACCAAAGCTAATAGAGAAAAAACTTGTTCCAAGAAGTTCTTAATATAATGATTCAATGTTATTATATTGGTATGTACAACTAACCAATGTTTAATTTCGTGCTTTTTCAATTATTGCTTTTAAACTTCTTTGTTGATGCCAGAAAATACTTTGTGGAACCACTAAACCAACTCTTAAAAAAATTAACTCTGCATGGTGTCGACTCACTTTCTCAAAGAACGTAGCCTCATATGCAGTGAGCACATGTTTTATTAACAATTGCTGGAAAGTCGAGGAGTAACATCAGTAAATCAACTTATTATTAACCGCTCAACTAAATATTTTCAGAATGTTGGTGATATACTGATATCACTAAGGTAATGACTCACTCATTGGTAATATTAGTGTATACCTTAGAACACATGGTGTTGGCAAGTTATAGGACTCGCTGGTACCACTAATAGACCCACCTATGGCTCCACCTCCAAGGAACCCACCCCAGACTATTAGGTCTCCGCGTCAAATTAACCACCACAGATTATCCAACATTTTGTTTGTTGTTTTATGAGGTTAAATATGGTGCTATATAACTTAAGTTACATCCTCAGAGTTATAGAAGAAAAATGCTAAGGTGACGGTACTTTTTATCATAAAACGAGCCATATAGTTTATGGTCACCTAATGCACTTCGCATGTAATGAAATAGACTGCTTTAATACATGTTCAAGTGTATATAGGAAAAGAATGTCTGTTAAGAATGTGGTGTTGTTTTTCTTAAACAAAGCATTCATACACGATAGTTAAGTTATATGTGGTTTTAATTCTATTAGACTCAAAACATTAACGTCAACTTAACATGATTCGATACGTCAAGCTAGGTCCAAAATAAGATCGAGACCAAAATTCAACAAAGTATATATCATGACACGCCGATAAGGGCAGCCTTACACTGGTTGAAATTGTGGATCTTACAAATTTGTGACACCACTTTCCTATTAAATAGAGTACGCCAAACTAAAATAGGACATAACTTTAAAGCGCAATGACTTTCTGCTATCTTGACGTCGCGGTCTCACTTTTTATCTATTCTTAAACGATCAACATTCTTAATTAGTAAACACCAAAAAAAAATCAACAACTTTGAGACCCAAAATCATATTTAGAGCGTGCTGATAACGTGTTGTAAAACAACGGGCCTAGTAGCACAATAAGAACAATAAACAAGAGTATGAAAGAAGAAGATGGAACTTATTATTTGTGTGTCTCACATTACATTATGTGCTCTATTTATAGGGACATCAATATCAATGGTATTAAGTACAATATAGGAGTTACAAGACCAATCATACTGGTGGATGTTATAAGACCAATCATAAATGTGTCGGTTACTAGTTAGGGGTTATAAATGTGCACAATCATATAACTTATATTCACAACACGCAAAGAGTAAATAAGAATCAACAACTCAATAAGCGAGCCGTAGATAAAAAGAATTATGTTAAAGAAGAATTCAATCGCATATTTGATACTAAAGGTAATAATATTATCGTGCATGATTGCATAAGAAAACTTTTGTTCTTTTCATTTTAACTATGTCTCGTTAACAGGTGCAAGAATTTTGTAGGCTAAAATCTTACATATTTTTTTGTTTGACGGATACGTGCCAGAATTCTAAGAGATCAAAATTTTGTTTGTGTTTTGTGAATGAGATAATAATAATTATGTACACTACTATTCGTGTATGATATGGCTGCATTTTTACCAAAGCTATTAGAGAAAAACTTGCAAGAAGGTCTTTATATAATATTCAATTGTGATTATTTTGGTATGTACAACAACCAATGTTTAATTTGCGTGCTTTTTCATTTATGGCTTTTAAAACTTCTTTGTGATGCCAGAAAATATTGATGGAACCCTAAACCCACTCTCAAAAAAATTAACTCTTCACCTAAACGTCAATAACTTATGCACTATTTGGGTTGATCGCTATTAACTTCATGCAAACAAAGCTAGATTCCAAAGACCTCCACAAAAGAATAGTAGTGTACAATACCCTAAGAAAGGAGTTGATAAGCCTGTGACAAACGTTGGTAACAAGAACAACAGGCTCAGGGTTATTCCAATTCCTACATTCAGGCTGTTAGAAGGGGAACTCAAGCTGTAACTGTTGAGGAATAGAGCACACCGGTACTAGTACTTGATGAATCATGTTTGAATCAGACTGAATTCTCTACATGCTTGATGGGTAAAGTCAAGGAATTCAGTTCATTAACAAACCTGAAGGTGGTTCTTGCTAACGAAGGTTTTGATAATATTAAGCTAAAGTATATGGGTGGGTAATGGGCGATGATTGAATTCCACTCAGAAGAATTAAAAGAAAAGTTCAAAGCAAATATGAGCACAAGGTCGTGGTTTTCCCATCTTCAACAAGCTTCTAGCCTTTTTCAAAACGAGGAAAGAGTAACTTGGCTGGACATTGAGGGCGTACCCTTAAAGTTTTGGAATAAAAAGACTTTTAATAAAATTGCTTCAAAATAGGGCGATCTTCTACATGTTGACGGTGAGGATGAAACTTGTTTTCATAGTAAAAGAATTTGAATCAAGACTAAGTTGGTTGAAAATATTTTTGAGTCTTTTAAAATCGTTTTTAAAGGCACAGTCTTTTGGGTACGCGCTAAAGAGGTCTCTGGCTGGATTCCTGATTTTGTGGAAGAAGAGGAAGACGACAATGATTCTGAAGATGAAATTAGAAAGGAGGATTCAGAAGCTAAAAACGATGATAATCTGAATTATGAAGATGCTGCTGTAGATAGTGAGGTTGAAGAGGTTTCGGAAACAATTTTTGAGAAGGAACAATCTCAAGCTCATAACACGGACGAGTGTAACATTGGACAATAGGAAACTCGTTCAGAGGATCCATTCAACATCTATGATCTTCTTAATAAAAAGAAAGAGAACATCCTTGGAGACACTAATTCAAACAACACTATGAAATATCCTCCTGGTTTCACACCTTTGAATACTCCGGATGATCATCCCAGCCAATTCACTACGAAAGAAAAAGGAGGTGTGGAAAGGTCCCAAAATGTTCAAGAAGATAAACAGGATTCTCAAACACGTAAGTCTCATCCCAATGATAATTCAAAGGAAGACATAGTGGAATTTATATGTTCTGGTCATTTCAAAACACCTGAATTACCACGTACAGGTGGTTCCGTGTTACAAGTAATGAAAGACTTGGTGAAGGTTGGACAAATAATGGGTTATAATATGGAGGGATTTTTGAATAATATTGAAGAAATTATTGGTTCTCAAGGAGCAAGTGAGAATCGTAGATGAATTTTATGTCTTTGAATATCCAAGGCCTCGCCCAGAAGGCTAAAAAAGATTGGGTTCATGAGTTATGTAACATCAATAAGGTGAATTTTCTGTCGTTGCAAGAAACAAAAATGGAGGATATTGAATTGTTCAATATTAATTCGTGTTGGGGTAATTTCAATTTTGATTATGTTTATAGTCTTTCCGTTGGTTATTCGGGTGGTATCCTTTGCGTGTGGGATCCAAGGGTGTTTATAAAAAGTAATTCCACGATTTCTGGTTACTTTGTTATGATTAAAGGAGAATGGATTCTCAAAAGTAAGCTGATTATTATCATCTCTATTTATGCCCCTAAAGAGCTGTTCGAAAAGAAGATTTCATGGGAGTATTTGATTTATGTGATTGGGAACTGGAACGGTGATGTGGTGATCATGGGTGACTTCAATGAGGTTCGTACGCAAAAGGAGAGATATGGTTCCGTTTTTAATGTGAAAGGTGCTAAAGCCTTTAATTCGTTTATTTCGGTTGCGGGTTTGGAAGAGGTACGTTTGGCTGGTTGTTCCTTTACTTGGTGTCATAAATCGGCTAACAAAATGAGCAAGCTTGATCGTTTCCTTATTTTCAAAAGCCTAATGAACTCATGCCCTAACATTCATGCAATTACTTTGGATCGACATCTTTCGGATCACAGGCCCATTTTAATGCGTGAAGTTCAGTTCGATTATGGTCCCATTCCTTTTAGATTCTATCACTATTAGTTTGAAATGGAGGGCTTTGATACTTTTGTGGAGAGAACTTGGAATGAAGCACAGGTGATAGATTCTAATGATATTTTAAAATTTTCGAAAAAATTGAAATATCTTAAAGATAAGACTCGTGTACGGGTTAAGTCTAAGAAAGATATTTCCAACCACCATAAGAAGACTTTAAAAGCTGAGATAGCTGATATCGATTTATTAATCGATAAAGGAGAAGGTGATCCCGAGGTTCTTAATAAAAGGCTCTTCGTTACTAAATCCTTACATGACATAGAAAAGCTTGCTTCTATGGAGGTGACCCAAAAGACAAAAATAAAATGGGAAATTGAAGGAGATGAGAACTCAAAATATTTCCACGGTATTCTTAATAAAAAAAGAAGCCAACTCGCTATTCGCGGTATCTTGGTTGACGGTACATGGATCGACTCTCCGAATTTAGTGAAAAATGAATTTTTATCTCACTTTACTAAATGATTTGATAAAGTTGAGGCTCCTCGTCTTCAAGTAAATTTAGAATTTCCCAATAAGCTGAATCTAGACCAACAGTTTGACCTAGAACGTGAGGTTTCTCGTGATGAAATTAAGAGGGCAGTGTGGGACTGCGGGACTGATAAGTCCCCTGGTCCAGACGGTTTCACGTTCGGTTTTTACCGTCGATACTCGAGATTTCTGGAGAAAGACATGCGATACTTCTTCCATAATGGGGCATTCTCAAAATCAGGTAACTCTTCTTTTATCGCATTAATTCCAAAAACTCCTAATACTAATAAGGTAAAAGATTTTAGACCCATTACTTTGATTGGAAGCCTGTACAAGATCATAACTAAGATCTTGGCTAATCGTTTGGTAGATGTGTTGGCGGATATTGTAAATGAAGTGCAATCGGCTTTCGTTGCTAACAGACAAATCTTAGATGGCCCATTTATTTTGAATGAAGTTTACCATTGGTGTAAAAAGAAGAAGAAACAAACCATGATTTTTAAGGTTGACTTCGAGAAAGCATATGACTCGGTTCGTTGGGATTATCTTGATGCCGTTTTATTGAACTTCGGTTTTGGGGATAGATGGCGGGGATGGATTCAGAGTTGCTTAAATTCATCTAAAGGATCGGTTATTGTGAATGGAAGCCCAACCAATGAATTTCTGTTTCAAAGAGATCTTAAGCAGGGAGATCCGCTCTCTCCATTCTTGTTCATATTGATTATGGAAAGTCTCTATATTTCATTCCAAAGAGTGGTCGATACCGGTATGTTTTCAGGTATTGCCATGGGCACGTCTTGGCAGCTTTCACACCTCTTTTATGCGGATGATGCGGTCTTCATGGGACAATGGAGTGACTCGAATATCGACATCATTGTTAAGGTGTTGGAGTGTTTTTATAGAGCTTCGGGTTTAAGGATTAACTTGAACAAAAGCAAACTTATAGGGATTTCAGTAGCTAATAATGTCATATACCAGGCTGCTAACAATATCGGTTGTACAATGCTTACAGCTCCTTTTTGTTATTTAGGCTCGAAGGTTGTTGACTTTATATCTCATACCCGGGCTTGGGATGACATTTTAAATAAACTATCTACTCGTCTCTCAAAGTGGAAGATGAATACTTTATCGATAGGAGGTCGGTTAACGCTTTTAAAGTCGGTTTTAGGCTCTATGCCCATTTATCACATGTCTCTTTTCAAAGTCCCCGTTAAGGCCAATCTGAATGGTGTTGATCCGAATGGTAAAAGGCCAATCTGGGTAAAATGGAACAAAGTTCTGGCACCTAAGCAGAAAGGAGGATTAGGTGTGTCGAGCTTATATGCTTTAAATAAAGCTCTCTTACTCAAGTGGGTGTGGCGTTTTCATACCCAAAAAGCATCTTTGTAGGCAAAGGTTATTATAGGTATCCATGGCGAAGATGGAAAGCTGAATACGATCGCCAGTTATAATCATTCGTCTATTTGGTTGAACATCGTTCGTGAGATGATGCATCTTACAGACAATGGCTTGGACCTATGCGGCTTCATACAAAAAAAGATGGGGAATGGGTTAGATACTTTCTTCTGGCAGGATGTGTGGAGAGGTGATGAGGTTATTAAATCGACATATCCTAGGATATATGCATTGGAAATTCAAAAAATATTACTGTTGCGGAGAAGATGTCTCATGTGAGTTTGGGTCATTCGTTTCACCGAAATCCCAAAAGTGGTATCGAGCGGACCAGTTCGATAACCTTCTGGCTCATCTTAAAGGTGTTAATTTAGTAGATATGCGGGACAGGTGGTCTTGGTCGTTAGATGGATCGGGTAAGTTTTCCGTTGCCTGTGTTCGAAAGTTAATCGATGATCATAAGTTGCATAATGTTTCGACTAAAACTCGGTGGACTAATGTTGTTCCCATAAAAATTAATATCCATGTTGGATTTCTTGCCTACTAGGTTCAATATTTCTAGAAGAGGCATGGAGATTGATTCTATTTTATGCCCTTTTTGCGATGCGGCGGTGGAGTCGACTAGCCATATTTTCTTCAAGTGTAACATAGCTAAAGAGGTCTTTCACAAGATTGCAAATTGGTGGGATGTTAATTACGTGGAGCTTCTTCATATGAGGATTGGCTAGAGTGGCTTTTGAACCTTCGTTTTTCTTCCAAACATAAATCAATGATTGAAGGGGTTTCCTACACTATGTGGTGGACTATTTGGAACTTTCGTAATAAGAATATTTTTGGCTCAAAGCTTCAATCCAGGGCGTCTCTCGGGGGGGTTTGATAATATAGTATCCCGCTCTTTTTATTAGTGTAAATATAGATGTAAGGCTTCTTTTAGTTGGTTAGATTGGTTGAAAAACCCTTACCTTGTAACGTTGTAACCTCTAGCTTCTTTGCTAGTTTTCATATCTATATAATTGCCGTTCAAAAAAAATCACCCTTTGAACATCGATCTATGCTTACGCTACTTATACATTTTCCCCTTATAAATTCTCAATTGCTCTATATTTTTTAGTGTGTTTGTACGTGAAAATTAGATGAAAAGATATGAAATTGTGTTATTCTATTTATAAAAGAAATTTACTTATGGGTTAAGAGATATAATCATGTTAACTCTCTTTATCAAAATAATGTATTATCATAGTTGAATTGTTTGAGTGGCATCCAAGCTTATAACTAAGTTACCAAGTCATGTTAATAAGCATGAGGTGTGTTAAGTTACTTTTAACGTCTCTTTAATTCTCCTTCCGTCCCAAAATTATTATCCACACACAAGAAATACACTGTTTAGGAAAAACGCGTTAATTAGTGCTTTGGTTTTTACGAAAGCACAAAAAAATAGTTTTACCCCTTCATAATTAATTATTGTTTCTTTTATTTTTGTAAAAATTAATTTAAACTAAGGGTAATATAGTAAACTTGAACAAACTCAACTATTATTTTTAGAGGTGGACAATAGTTTTGGGACATACGAGAAAGGAAAAGTGGACAATAATTTTGGGAAGGAGGTAGTATGTAACGTCTTTGATTTCGAATACCACTTATGTCTTTATCAGGTTCTTATTTCTTAAGTTGATTGCTGTACTTTTGAGTAATCTTTGGGTGACGACCTCGGTGCGAGTCTTGGAGATTGTTGTATTACAATTGGTGGTGGTGGGGGAGGCAGGTTGCAACACCAAAGTTTTACAACCTGTAAGCAGTGCATTTAACCGTTATAGTGTAGTATATGTAAGACTTGAGGATTAATCGTTTTTAAAGGAGCCGTGAGGTAGGTACGTAATGCATGATAAGTTGATATAAAAGGTGAAGGGAGAGTCTTTTTAGTATTTTATTTGTTTAATAAAAGCAAGTAAATTATCCGGGTTTGAGTGAGTTAACTTATTTCTATGGATGTGTTTGCATTTACTTATTTCTACATGGTTATATGGAGAAACTAACAAACTCAATTTTTTTGTTAATTTTATAAATTTATTAAAAAATTAGATATCGTAGGTAAAAAGTTGTATGAAATTCAATTATCTTTGCTTAGAAAAGTTGTCCATAACTTATTAGTAATGTCATATCCAGGGTTATTATGGGTGATTTCAATGAGGTGCGGATGCGTTTAATTTGTTCATTTCAAATGCGGGTTTGGAGGAGGTGCCTCTAGGTGGATGCTCTTTTACTTGGTGTCATAAATCTGCTACTAAGATGAGTAAACTCGGTCATTTTCTTATTTCTGAAAGTCTTATGAGTGAGTGCCCTAATATTTCAGCAATTACATTGGATCGTTATTTATCTGATCATCATTCGATTTTAATGCGTGAGTCGCACTATGATTATGGGTCTGTTCCGGTTAGGTTTTTTCATTATTGGTTCGAAATGGAGGGTTTTGACAAGTTTGTTGAAGAATCTTGGAAAGAAGCTCTTGTGGCTAAGACAAATGCTTTGATTAAAATGATGAAAAAAATTAAGTACCTGAAGGAAAAGATCCATGTGTGGAACAAAAAGAAGAAGGAATGCCCAAATAACAGTAAACGAAATTTGAAAGCTTAGTTAGCTCAGTTGGATTCGGTTATAGATAAAGGTGAAGGAGATGATGATGTAATTAATAAAAGAACAAATATTGTGAGATCGCTTCAAGAATTGGAGAAGTTTCAATCGTTGGAGACGGCTCAAAAAGCAAAGATTAAATGGGCTATTGAGGGAGACGAGAATTCTAAGTATTATCATGGTATTCTTAATAAAAAAAGGAGATGAGAATTCTAAGTATTATCATGTTTACAAACTCTATTACATACTTATTTATTTTATAACAATGTGATTACTTTTTAAAGACTTAGTGAGTTCATAGTCTCACTTTTACATGTTTTCTAAATCCCGTGGGGGATTCATTCTATAAACTAGGAATACAAGTGTTTTTCTAACTATATGCTATTCTGAAATATTATTGCCTAAATTACCTCCATTTCCCATAAGACATTCCCCAGTATCTTTTTGGGTAGTAGCTCCCAGTATCATCTTTGGGTAAAGACACCCACATAGAAGTATCTCTTTGGGTAGTGACTCCCCGTATGTCTTCGAAAAGAGGCTCCCGGTTCTATTGAGCTTAAATATGTGATTCATGAGCTTAGGGCAATAATATTGTTTTCCATAATAATTGTATGTGTTGCAATTATTACACTTATGGGTGTATAACAACGTAACCCACTGTTTATAATGACGTGTATTCAAACTGTTTTCCATAATAATTGTACTCATTGCAATTATTACACTTATGGGTGTATAACAACGTAACCCACTGTTTATAATGACTTGTATTCAAACTGTTTTCCATAATAATTGTATTCATTGCAATTATTACACTTATGGGTGTATAACAACATAACCTACTGTCTATGATGACTTGTACTCAACTATTATAACAAAAACCTATGAATTTCACTCAACCTTTGTGTTGAACCTTTTAGCATGTTTATCTCAGGTAATTGAGCAACCTATGGCATGGAGTGGCACGGACTTGAAGATGGCTAAACTGTTATCATTCAAACTTTATGTTTTCATGTATATTTTGGGACCTCCTTTTGTGAAAATTCTGATGAATAAATGAATGATAACAAAAATTTCCAAAACATCTCTTTATGAGTCGTTTTCTATGATTATGTATGTTGATCCATGAAGTAATACCCCAGATTAGCTTTCGCTGCTATATGTAAAAAATGGGGGTGTTACAGATTGGTATCAAAGCTCATGGTTACAGAGAACAAGGGTAAAACCTAAACTATAACTACTTTTTCCATCCAAGAAAGTCCTTCGTGCCACTGCATTTTCCAGAATAGTATGTGTAAGAAATTTTCATGGCAGATAATACACTACTATTATATTATATACAAATAACTTAGGTTATTTCCACAGGGTTGTTATGTAGTCATGTCTTTCCCCCATCCTATTATTATCCTATCTGATTCTGATGTTGAGGATACTTTTACCTCTACACACTCTCCTGACTATATCCCGCCTTCACCGAACTATTTCTCAGCCTCACCGGGAAACACCTCTTCTAACTTTTTAAATGATTTAACTAAAGATCTTTTAGCCTCACTAGCCCTCTCACCTTTTTATGATGACCCATATATGAAGGTCGTGCAAGCATTTAATGCTACTGATAATGAATTACCTATTCTACCACAAGCTCTCATTGCTCCACCGACTATTTTAACTCCATCTCTAGTGTTATCACTATCATTAATGTTTGATTTCCCGACATTTCTTTCCTCCCGAGAAGATTTCACCACCTAAAGACGCTAATACACCTGTTTAATCACCCATTCCAATATCTTCATCTTCATCAGTAGGATCAACATCATCAATTAGGTCAAACACATCACCACCCGACTATACCTTTAATGAATCCTTAAATTTTATAGACTAGCTTTCCCGAAAAACAAATAAATTATAGTGGAATCAGATTAGCGCAGCAGAAGAATAGTGGGCCCATAACCCTCAGGTCCCTAGAATCAAAGGTCCTTAAAAACTTCTTCAAGACGATGGTCTTCCCAACTTCTTCTTGACTTCATTTTGATAATATCAAAACTTGACATAGTTATAAATCTCATTGGTTCTTTTATATTCAACTCTGAGTTAGAATACTCGCCTCATACTTTTGAAAACACGTACATCCACCGCATTCTTGGCTAATTGGAAAATGACAGCAAAAAATACACATCTTATAACATCTTGTTTTAAGAAATAACGCGATTGACGTCTCATTATTATCCTCGTCATTCCTTATGATTCTAGAACAATGCATGACATTGTTTTCATATCATATCCTGTGTCGATATTTAGGTAGGATGATTTATAATCATCTTATTCAAATGAATTAGGACGCTTCTTCATTTGAATAAGGAAATTATAAACCACCGAACCGTAAGTTTATAAATTCTCAATTACAAGGATTGGGACGCCTCTGTTTGTATGTGACAAATTATAAATGAGTGGTCTTAAATATATGGCATATGTACGAACAATATTCTTTTAAATATGTGATCCGTTTGTACAAATAAATTCCATTTCTTCAGCATTATCATTGCCTCCAGATTTCTTCCAGATTATGAGATAGTCATTCATTATCTATTGCAACTAACACTCTATCATTCAACTAAATCTCAGGACGAGATTTCTGTAAGGGTGGAAGGATGTAATAACCCGCAATTTTCATCAATGTAATTATTCATCTATTAAATTAGATGCACTGTAATATCCATCTATTATACCACCTTTTTACGGGAAATTTTTTCGCTTTATTCCATTATGTAACGTAGTTTACATAACTAAAGTAAACGAGCTCACGCAACCTACCAATGCCAACTATATCTATGTTTATATTAAGTAAACATCTTAATATGTCTAGTCAATATTCTAATATCCTATTTACCATGTACGTTACTATTGAACGTAGTTTTCATAACATTATTACTAAATGAACTTTATCCGTTAACGTTTATTTCAAAAACCCTAATTTCATATACAAGCCTTCAAGCATGTGTACAAGTGATCAATTCATAATATTTAAATCACATTTTCCCTCTTAAATCAAAGAACAACTTATTTGAGCTCAATATACAAGCCAATAAAGCATAGAAATCAAACTATCTCATTTCCCTCCAAAATCTTAAGGATTTCGTAGTACCTTTTAAACACAACTTACAACACTCCAATGCATAATATATGAACTATATTTACCCTCTATTTGAGCCCCTACTCGTCCTAAACTAAGCAAACCCTAAACCCGAAAACTCTAGCAAACCCGTTACACCTTTAAACTAGTTCATAGTTTTCATAAATCTGATCCGTTGATAAAACATAGGATCTGGGAAAAATAAATAGGCTTTGGGTATCAAGTATGAATACTAGGTTTTATCCCTATGTCTTGTGACCATTTTTCTGGTGGACTCAACCCGATTCGATATCGGATGAATTAGTTATAGCCGAAATGGCAAAGGTGCGCAGATTGTGCACACCTGTAGTAAACGGCTATTATCTCTAGATTTTTGTATAGTAACCCTAAATATATAATACTAAACATTGTAGAAGACTCAAATATCTAACCATTCTCACTGGTTTGAGCTTTATCAGAGTTATGGTTTGTAAATGGCAACCATTTTACCGGGACCGATGTTGGCTGTCCAAAAACAGCCATGTATAAACTAAATAAACGCCTCAAGATCCTCCATGACTCACCACCACCATCATCACCATGACCTCACCACCACATCACCATCACTCCATCACCTTACAAGCACGTCCATCACCTCCTTGCAAGATACTACCACAAGTTGCACACTAAGTAAGCTACTTGTCACCATCTTTTATTTTTAAACCATCACCACCTCCCTACACCTCACCCTAACTTTCTATTAGTCACCATAGCAGCCCTTGGCCACCACACCAAGTAATCGTGGTGCCTACTCTAAGAAAACTTACTCACCAAGGGTGTTTCAACACTATATATAGCCGAAACAAGCAACCCTTTCATTTCATCCTTCTAACTCAAACACACACACTCAAATGGAGTTCTAGCCATTCCCTAGCAGTATTAGAAGATCAAGAGAAGTACCAAAGATCAGAATTGAAGCCAAGAATCAAGAGAAAGAAGCCCTTGAAGTCGTTACAAGGTGTACGAACCCAAAACCCCATTTCGACCCATTTTAGCTCAAGTAATCTCAAAATCTTGTTCAATAAGCTCATAATCTGTTTTAAAATGTTCATAAGACTCCTAAGATCCTATATGAACTCTTGTTAAAACCTTGAATCCTCAAACCCATGCGTAACCCTAAAACGACCCGTTTTGATTTTCTAGCTAACGAATCCTTTTTCAAAACTTTTATTACGTTAAAACATCTTGATTTAGCTTATTCTAATAAGCTATAACCTGCAAAACTCTTTTGGATTTCAAAAATATCAAAATTATGGATTTTGGACTAAAACGATACATTTTTCATGCATAACGGTATATATTGTCATTTTTGCAAACTTAAAAATAAAAAATATAATATTCTTTTATAAATTATAAAAATATATATTAATATTATAAAACTCGATTTCATTAAAACCCGACACATTTATCGTTATTAATCAACAATCGACACATTATAAAATAATTACGTTATATAATTAATGTAACTTATCATCAACTAGCTTTTGAAGAAACTTAAAATCTTATCGTATCATGTTACTAGGGAGTTTCATGTGAGGGGTTCCATTTGGGTATTTGTTTTGACGAGTTTGTTGGGTTTACAATTTAAAGTGCCCTGGCTCCTCAAACAATACTACGTGGTCTCTGGATTATGATAGCCCGAACAGTGATGCAATATTCCATAAATTAATCAATCAAAGACATACCTTAAACTTTATAACATAATAAATCAAACTAAGACTTGACATATTACCCTCAGGTTGCGTGGCAAGGCCGTTACTTTCACCTAATATACTTTTGCCATCAATCAGATTTCTCTGTACTGTTAAGGTGAGTTCATAGCCTCGCTTTTAAATCTTTTGAATGATTTATAAACCCGCAAGGGGGATACATGCTTGTTTACAAACTCTTTTACATACTCGTTTATTTTATAACAATGTGATTACTTTTCAAAGATTTAATGAGTTCATAGTTCCACTTTTACATGTTTTCTAAATTCCGTGGGGGATTCATTCTATAAACTATGAATACAAGTGTTTTTCCAACTATATGTTATCCTGAAATATTAGTGCCTAAGTTACCTCCATTTCCCATAAGACATTCCTAGTATCTTTTTGGGTAGTAGCTCCCAGTATCATCTTTGGGTAAAGACACCCTCATAGAAGTATCTCGTTGGGTAGTGACTCCTAGTATGTCTTCGAAAAGAGGCTCCCGGTTCTATTAAGTTTAAATATGTGATTCATGAGCTTAGGGCAATAATACAGTTTTCCATAATAATTGTATGTGTTGCAATTATAAAACTTATGGGTGTATAACAACGTAACCCACTGTTTATAATGACTTGTATTCAAACTGTTTTCCATAATAAATGTACTCATTGCAATTATTACACTTATGGGTGTATAACAACGTAACCCACTGTTTATAATGACTTGATTCAAACTGTTTTCCATAATAATTGTATTCATTGTAATTATTACACTTATGGGTGTATAACAACATAACCCACTATCTATGATGACTTGTACTCAACTATTATAACTGAAAACCAATGAATTTCACTCAACCTTTGTGTTGACTCATTTAGCATGTTTATCTCAGGTAATTGAGCAACCTATGGCACAGAGTGGCACGAACTTGAAGATGGCTAAACTGTTATCATTCAAACTTTATGTTTTCATGTATATTTTGGGACCTCCTTTTGTGAAAACTCTGATGAATAAATGAATGATAACAAAAATTTCCAAAACATCTCTTTATGAGTCGTTTTCTATGATTATGTATATTGATCCATGAAGTAATACCCCAGATTAGCTTTCGCTGCTATATGTAAAAAATGGGGGTGTTATAGATTGGTATCAAAGCTCATGGTTATAGAGAACAAGGGTAAAACCTAAACTATAACTACTTTTTCCATCCAAGAAAGTCCTCCATGCCACTGCATTTTCCAGAATAGTATGTGTAAGAAATTTTCATGGCAGATAATACACTACTATTATATTATATACAAATAACTTAGGTTATTTCCACTGGGTTGTTATGTAGTCATGGCTTTCCCCCGTCCTATTATTATCCTATCTGATTCTGATGTTGAGAATACTTTTTCCTCTACACACTCTCCTGACTATATCCTGGCTTCACCGAACTATTTTCCAGCCTCACCGAGAAACACCTCTTATAAATTTTTAGACGATTTAACTAAAGATCTTTTAGACTCACTAGCCCTCTCACCTTTTTATGATGACGCATATATGAAGGTCGTGCAAGCATATAATGCTACTGATAATGAATTACCTATTCTACCACAAGCTCTCATTGCTCCACCGACTATTTTAACTCCATCTCTAGTGTTATCAATATCACTAATGTTTGATTTCTCGACATTTCTTTCCTCCCGAGAAGATTTCACCACCTAAAGACGCTGATACGCCTGTTGAATCACCCATTCCAATATCTTCATCTTCATCAGTAGGATCAACATTACCAATTAGGTCAAACACATCACCACCCGACTATACCTTTAATGAATCCTTAAATTTTTGTAGACTAGTTTCCCCGAAAACCAAATAAATTAGAGTGGAATCAGATTAGCGCAGCAGAAGTATAGTGGGCCCATAACCCTCAGGTCTCAGGAATCAAAGGTCTTTAAAAACTTCTTCAAGACGATGGACTTCCCAACTTCTTCTTGACTTCATTTTGATAATATCAAAACTTGACATAGTTATCAATCTCATTGGTTCTTTTATATTCAACTCTGAGTTAGAATACTCGCCTCATACTTTTGAAAGCACGTACATCCACCGCATTCTCGGCTAATTGGAAAATGACAGCAAAAAATACTCATCTTATAACATCTTGTTTTAAGACATCAACGCGATTGACGTCTCATTATTATCCTCATCATTCCTTATGATTCTAGAACAATACATGACATTGTTTTCATA
This sequence comes from Tanacetum coccineum, assembly GCA_026074375.1. Taxonomy (NCBI): domain Eukaryota; kingdom Viridiplantae; phylum Streptophyta; class Magnoliopsida; order Asterales; family Asteraceae; genus Tanacetum; species Tanacetum coccineum. The sequence continues at coordinate 49,793 of BQNB010001365.1, read as the reverse complement.
TCATATCCTATGTTGATATTTAGGTAGGATGATTTATAATCATCTTATTCAAATGAATTAGGACGCTTCTTTATTTGAATAAAGAAATTATAAACCACCGAACCGTAAGTTTATAAATTCTCAGTTACAAGGATTGGGACGCCTCTGTTTGTAAGTGACAAATTATAAATGAGTGGGCTTGAATATATGGCATACGTACGAACAATATTCTTTAAAATCTGTGATCCGTTTGTACAAATAAATTCCATTTCTTCAGCATTATCATTGCCCCCAGATTTCTTCCAGATTATGAGATAGTCATTCATTATCTATTGCAACTAACACTCCATCATTCAACTAAATCTAAGGACGAGATTTCTGTAAAGGTGGGAGGATGTAACAACCCGCAATTTTTATCAATGTAATTATCCATCTATTAAATTAAATGCACTGTAATATCCATCTATTATACCACTTTTTTACGGGAAATTTTTTTGCTTTATTCCGTTACGTAACGTAGTTTACATAACTAAAGTAAACGAGCTCACGCAACCTACCAATGCCAACTATATCTATGTTTATATCAAGTAAACATCTTAATATGTCAAGTCAATATTCTAATATCCTCTATACCATGTACGGTACTATTGAACGTAGTTTTCATAACATTATTACTAAATGAACTTTATCCTTTAACGTTTATTCCAAAAACCCTAATTTCATGTACAAGCCTTCAAGCATGTATACAAGTGATCAATTCATAATATTTAAATCATATTTTCCGTCCTAAATCAAAGTACAACTCATTTAAGCTCAATATGCAAGCCAATAAAGCATAGAAATCAAACTATCTCATTTCCCTCCAAAATCTTAAGGATTTCATACCACCTTTTAAACACAACTTACAACACTCCAATGCACAACATATGAATTATAGTTACCCTCTATTTCAGCCCTTACTCATCCTAAACTAAGCAAACCCTAAACCCGAAAACTCTTGCAAACCCGTTACACCCGTAAACTAGTTCAACGTTTTCATAAATTTGATCCGTTGATAAAACATAAGATCTGGGAAAAATCAATAGGCTTTGAGTATCAAGCATGAATACTAGGTTGTAGCCCAATGTCTTGTGATCATTTTTCCGGAGGACTCAACCCGATTCGATATCAGATGAATTAGTTATAGTCGAAATGGCAAACGTGCGCAAATTGTGCACACCTGTAGTAAATGGCTATTATCTTTAGATTTTTGTATAGTAACCCCTAAATATATAAAACTAAAAGTTGTAAAGGACTCAAATATCTAACCATTCTCACCGGTTTGAGCTTCATCGGAGTTCTGGTTTGTAAATGGCAACCATTTTACCGGGACTGATGTTGGCTGTCCAAAAATAGCCATGTATAAACTAAATAAACTCCTCAAGATCCTCCATGACTCACCACCACCTTCATCACCATGACCTCACCACCACATCACCATCACTCCATCACCTTACAAGCACCTCCATCACCTCCTTGTAAGATACTACCATAAGTTGCACACTAAGTAAGCTACTTGTCACCATCTTTGATTTTCAAACTATCACCACCTCCCTACACCTCACCCTAGCTTTCTATTAGTCACCATAGCTTCACTTGGCCACCACACCAAGTAATCGTGGTGCCTACTTCAAGAAAACTTAGTCACCAAGGGTGTTTCAACACTATATATAGCTGAAACAAGCAACCCTTTCATTTCATCCATCTAACTCAAACACACAAACTCAAATGGAGTTCTAGCCATTCTCTAGCAGTAGTATAAGATCAAGAGAAGTCCCTAAGATCATAATTGAAGCCAAGAATCAAGAGAAAGAAGCCCTTGAAGTTGTTACTAGGCGTAGGAACCCAAAACCCCATTTCAACCCATTTTAGCTCAAGTAATCTCAAAATCTTGTTCAATAAGCTCATAATCTGTTTTAAAATGTTCATAAGACTCCTAAGATCCTATATGAACTCTTGTTAAAACCTTGAATCCTCAAACCCATGCGTAACCCCAAAACGACCCGTTTTGATTTTCTAGCTAACGAATCTTTTTTCAAAACTTTTTATATGTTAAAACATCTTATTTTAGCTTATTCTAATAAGCTATAACCTGCAAAACTCTTTTGGATTTCAAAAATATCAAGTTTATGGATTTTGGACTAAAAACGATACATTTTTCATGCATAAGGGTATATATTGTCATTTTTGCAAACTTAAAAATACCAAATATAATATTCTTATATAAATTATAAAAATATATATTAATATTATAAAACTCGATTTCATTAAAACCCGACACATTTATAGTTATTAATCAACAATCGACGCATTATAAATCAATTACGTTATATAATTAACGTAACTTATCATCAACTAGCTTTTGAAGGAACTTAAAATCTTATCGTATCATGTTACTAGGGAGTTTCATGTGAGGGGTTCCATTTGAGTATTTGTTTTGACGAGTTTGCTGGGTTTACAATTTAAAGTGCCCTGGCTCCTCAAACAATACTACGTGGCCTTTGGATTATGATAACCGGAACAGTGATGCAATATTCATTAAATTAATCAATCAAAGTAATAAAATAAACTTTATGAAGTTTTGAAACATGAACCATCATACTAAGACTTGACATATTACTAAAGGTTGCGTGACAAGGCCGTTACTTTCACCTAATATACTTTTGCCATCAATCAGACTTCCCTGTACTGTTAAGGTGAGTTTGTAGCCTCGCTTTTAAATCTTTTGAATGCTTTATAAACCCGCGAGGGGGATACATGCTTGTTTACAAACTCTTTTACATACTCGTTTATTTTATAACAATGTGATTACTTTTCAAAGACTTAGTGAGTTCATAGTCCCACTTTTACATGTTTTCTAAATCCCGTGGGGGATTCATTCTATAAACTATGAATACAGGTGTTTTTCCAACTATATGCTATCCTGAAATATTATTGCCTAAGTTACCTCCATTTCCCATACGACATTCCTCAGTATTTTTTGGGTAGTAGCTCCCAGTATCATCTTTGGGTAAAGACACCCACATAGAAGTATCTCGTTGGGTAGTGACTCCCAGTATGTCTTCGGAAAGAGGCTCCCGGTTCTATTGAGTTTAAATTTGTGATTCATGAGCTTAGGACAATAATACTGTTTTCCATAATAATTGTATGTGTTGCAATTATTACACTTATGAGTGTATAACAACGTAACCCACTGTTTATAATGACTTGTATTCAAACTGTTTTCCATAATAATTGTACTCATTGTAATTAATAAACTTATAGGTGTATAACAACGTAACCTACTGTTTATAATGACTTGTATTCAAACTGTTTTCCATAATAATTGTATTCATTGCAATTATTACACTTATAGGTGTATAACAACGTAACCCACTATCTATGATGACTTGTACTCAACTATTATTACTGAAAACCTATTAATTTTACTCAACCTTTGTGTTGACCCTTTTAGCATGTTTATCTCAGGTAATTGAGCAACCTATGGCATGAAGTGGCACAGACTTGAAGATGGCTAAACTGTTATCATTCAAACTTTATGTTTTCATGTAGATTTTGAGACCTCATTTTGTAAAAGCTCTGATGAATAAATGAATGATAACAAAATTTTCCAAAACGTTTCTTTATGAGTCGTTTTCTATGATTATGTCTGTTGATCCATGAAGTAATACCCCAGATTAGCTTCTGCTGCTATATGTAAAACAATGGGGGTGTTACAATGTTCGTGTTTTCTGGGTAAGAATAACTGAGGCTAATCAAAAGAGAGTCAAAAAGCAGAAAGAAACAGTAAACCATGAGATCAGATAGGCCAACCCCCTTATCTATGTAGTCGTCCCCCTTATTGATAAGGGGGCGCCCTTATGAGCTAAGGGGGCCGCCTATCTGATACTTTTCAAACGACCAAAAATTGAAATTTTTCTAAAATCTTTGTGAGACGGTTTATATTTTGAGAACCCTTTTACAGCAAGTCCTATGTGATCATATGAGTGCATGGAACAAGTATATTATATAAAGATACTTGAAAGAATGATGCATACCTATGATAGACATACATGAAATAAAGTTGCAAAACTTTGCAAGGTAAAATACTTGAATACTTTGGACAAAATATTCAAGTCGTCAATCCTACTTCATTGTGAATTTTATGCATATATTTGTCAAATATTTGGAACACAACTATTGGACAAGTAGACTCAATATGACATCATTTGCACAAGTGTGACTTATGATGTGATGCATATTCTTATCGTCTTGGAAAAGGATGTGGTTATTTTCATATCAATCGAGTGTGATTGTGTATGTAGGTTTAAGATAATATCTCACGTTATATTTTGATATAATCTTAAAGCTAGACAAATAAGAATCCGATTTCTTGTCCATACTCAAAAACTTGTCAATAGATTCGATAAGAATATCAATCATAATTTGAATAATGAATTGATATATATTCGAAATCTTTCTTGACCCTCACGAACACTTTTTTAAAAGAAAACGAATAAAGATTTTCATAGTGTGTTCGATTAAACCTAAGGCTAGTTAATTGTTCTTTTTAAGCGTTTGGGAATGTATGTTTCATGTGAAAATTTTAGAATGTAGTTCTTTGTTAGATTAAGTTCGTTTTGAAGAGTGATGGCCATTTTATGCCCTAGACACAACACTAGATCAAACATGATGGTATAAGTTCATACTTGTGATAAAGATTTTAAATCCTAGTGTGTGCCTAAATATAACAAATGTGGAGTGACGATTATTTTGACTCTAAAATAAAATCCTAAGAAATAATCCAAACGCTCCTTTGTTAAATTATGCTCAACTAAGAATGTTGAAAAATATATATGAGATGATATATTTTTGCAACAAATGTGAGATCGTTTGGTGTGTATGAAGAACGTTTTTAGCACATATCAACAATGTACATAAAAGCGTTTTTCATGGGTTCCTAGTTGTGAGAAAATTTTGAGAAATAAATTGGGAATTTATAAAATTTTATAGTGTGAAAAATGAGTTTGAATCAAAACATTTGCTAATGGGTAATTCCTATACCTAAGGGAAGCAATATATATATATATATATATATATATATATATATATATATATATATATATATATATATATATATATATAAGATGTGATTTGTAGGAAATGTAAGAAGTTTCCAATTTTTGATTTTGCGCAAAATAGAGTCCTAGACACAAGATTGAGAGAGGAAAAATTGAAGTTACTTACATTTTATTGTTATTGATGAATGTGTTTTTAGTTGTAGATTATTGCTTGAGATTAGGTTTTTAGAAAGTATTTTGGTGTTTTGGTTTGATTCAAATCGTCATCTGCAGTAGCCGAATTAGAGTTATGTTTGTTTCCGAATTTCTTGAAAAGATCAAAGAATTAGCCATATCCATTGTCACTCCATCTCATTCTTAAACTCATACCGAATGTGATTCATGTCAACAACCCAAACGCACCCTTAATGTTATAGTTTTCATACTAGTGAACAAATTGTCACAGTTTGTGCCAAAATAATTGCTAGAATATCATTTAAGCAACTGTTTATAGTAGTCGATGAGTTCTTTGGATAGGATAACATCAATCAAGTCTCACCAAACAATCACTGCAAGTAAGCACCGAATTTAGTAGACGCGCAACTTTCTGTGATATTGCATTTTCCCCGTGAATTTCTCCTTCAGTTTTTCTGTTTTTCTCAGGATAAAATTAGAAAATGTGATAGCCACCCACAGTAGCCACCAAACTAAAGAAGGATATGGAGAAATTAAGAAGAAAGAAGAAAAGAACTAAAAAAACCTGAAAATCAACGCCCCATAAGTAAGATTAATAAATTGTAGCAATCCAGGAAATACACCCGCCCTGTCAGTTTCTATCCTTCCTACCGTTACCCAAAACCACCCTACAAACAGGGCCTCTAAAGGGAGCCCAGCTTCGACGCCACACTGCACTGACGCACATGTACAAGACAAATCTTGTCGATAAACACCACTACATATAAAAACACCTATACGAATCAAGTGATAAGAAGTTCGCGAGCAAACACGGAACTAGTTTAATATTCAATGAAATATAATTAACACGCGTAAGCCCCTGGCCTCAACCATCCTCGAACATCCATCTGCTCATACTCCATAGGGGATTGGGCTGGTGGGAAGGTTGCTGACGCTTTACACCCAATGCGATCCGTCACCGAGCGAAACCTTTTCATTCGATTGCTCGCAAGCCTAACATTGACCCCCACAGCAGCCCCAACACCACTGACCCAATCATTCCCACCCCACGCAAATCTAACAAGATGCAGACCCCCTACCAATCCCATATCTCTAGTATACACATTCTATTACAAATTAACTCGATCCGTCACAATCCAAAATAATAAACAGTAAACAAATTCTAGACAGACTTTGAAATATTATTTCGGCAACCCGAGATGCTCGATAGGACGTGACAACAACTCTTCTTGCAAGCTCACAGTTTATTGTCATCAACACCAAACCGCTCCAGCGTTAGACTCTTAACAGCACAGAACAACCATTAGACATATCGCCACGAGCTTTCAAATTTGAGTAAAACTAACAATGCAAAGAGAACATTATTAGAATAGTGCGATGCCAATACACACACACACAAAAACAAACACGAGCGGAAGAATAAAAATAAAAACAAACATTCTTAGATTATTACCTCCCACCAGAAATCATTAATGATTACATCTTTGACATGGTCAAGGCTTTCCAAAAGTCCTCTTAACATACTTGTTACTGTGCAAGCCTATATCATCACACACCCGGATTCACTACATAAGACAAAATTCTGTTTTGATCAAAGAAGAGACATCAAGCAACACAAGCTCCACTTCAAACTCACCTTTTATAGTTAGTGATGATATGTAGGAGGCCTTGTTAGTTTTGATCCAATTAATCTATATCACCTCCTCATTCAGGTAGTAGTAACAAGAGACACCAAACTTTCTTAGACAGCGAGTCTTGAATGAACATCAAACTCCGCTTATAAACCATGGCAATATTATCAACCTCCAAAGATTTCAAGCATGACCTTCACGGATAATATCTTCACTCGCTAGCATAATCTTCATCCCAGAGTCACAAGATTTAATACACAAACATATCAAGTCTTTCCCCAACTATAAATCGTACATTAGGAGATTAAAAACCGACAATAGGACAGTGTCATACGAGTAATGCAAGAAGTTTTGAAAAAGAGCTCATCTTCAAAGGTATACTCTTCAATTCTTGGCCTACTCCCACATCCTGTAACCATAAATCAACATCTTCAACATTACGGCTAATAGCAAACCGAATCCATCTATTTGCTCGCGATTTAAACTCAGAATTAACCACACTATTGTAGTTGATATTTTTTGTTTTTTCTTCGAATGGAAAATTAATGTAGTTGATATAAAGTTTGAATCTTTTGAGGTTGAGATTTGCAGGACAGTAAAGATTTTTCCAATAAAGGAAATGTAATCACAGACAGTATCATCATTTCCAATATATTTGTGGTCATATAGCGCGGATATGATAATAAGAGATGAGGAAGTTGATCCAAAGATTTTTCCATCTTTTGAGATGGTGGTCGTTGTTTCTAGAAGAAGCTCTTTCGGTTAGTGCCAGTCCAAACGAGACATGATATTATTGACTAAGATTTCATCCCTTAGCTCATTTATTCGATCTACTCCTTCCATGACCAACTAGACGTACATTACAAAACGAGAAATAGAATGTTAGAAACAGCTATATCAAAATGCGGAAAACTGATTAATAATAGTAATAAGAAGAAGAAGAAGATAAAAGTCATTAGGAAACTAATCTGTACAAAAACGAGCTATAGAAAAATGAAGAATAAACACTCACACAGAATCAATAAATCTTTTAGAGAGTATTTGGCGCACTTTTCATCGAACACACCTGGGGTTGTGTGTTCATCAAATGCTAACAAACAATATGTAACAACTTTGTTCGGACAGGTTTCGGTAGTGTAGTTACTTCGAACCTACATAAACACTGAAATATTAAATGACGCGATTTTATACTTTTGAGCCATACCACATTAGTAAAATAATAGACTAAGAAGTAGTTACTCGAACCTACATAAACTTGAACATATTAACAACAAACAAATCTAACATACTAACTACAAAGATTAAATGATCGTGGTAAGAGCCCTTTTAAAACACATGCTCATAAAAGACATAGCAATCAAAAACTTTTTGTTAACAAGCATTCAATACATACAACCCAAAACCATACCATATATGATAAGCAAAAAACACAACACTTGATATCAAGGTTAACAAACACTTAAATACAACAAACAACAAGCCACATACAAATTTAAGAGATTTGGGATAAAATTGAAAGGAAAAATAACCAATAAATGTGAGCAATTTGGGATAAGAATTGAATTATACCGTCGTGGTGACTAAGACTCTAAGAGAGTAGCTACGCATGTGAGCATTCCAATCTTTGGGGTATCTATTTCTCTTTTACTTCCTCTTTTATCTCTACTCTTTAAATGCCCGTAGTTAATATTTTCTGATTTTGTGCGGAGTGTGTGTCACAATGTCAGAGATATATAGTGTTCATATTGTGTACAATTGATCTCACAAAACTCGGATCTAAGCTTTTATAAACAACGTAATTATATTTCAAAAAGTGGTAAACTATTTAACCCCTTTCTAGTTTATATATAATGGGTCAAATCAAGATCTTAGCTGTGGTTTATATGCAATGGTTAAACGCAGTTAAGATACGGTAAAGATGGTTAAAACAACTCAGGTTCACACCATTTCTCCCTCAATTAATGATAACATAACGTTATGTAGGATTGACCGACGATATTTAACACACACACTTGGTCATAATTGTTTTCATACACGAATCTCTGCTTTTTGATGCACACCAAGTAACCACGAAACCCCTAAAGAGAAGACGAGAGGGGGGGGGGACTGAGAGATCTACAAGCGAGTTCTCTCTATAGTCGAATCTAAAATTTTAAAACACAGCCATTACTCTTCGCAGCGGTTCAAGTGCAACTAAGAATTCAGTTTTTGACGCGAGTCAAACATTCATGTTGTGGGTAGCTTCATAAATTTGATTATAGCTCTATCGAGGGTTACATGAAGAGACATGAACAAGAAACGATGATTAGGTAATCACACAATTTCTAAATGATGGATCGCAGAAAGAATCAAAGCGAATCGACAAGCGTCGCCAAATGAAAGAAGTTGATAACAACTTATAACAAAATGTTGAACGCAAGTAACGAACCGTTTTTGGTCATAATTCACACATCATACGGAACACCACGCTTTGATAAATTAACGACATTTTAAGAAGCCGCTAAAACTCGAAAGAAGAGAGAATCTCTACAATGTCGCTATTGTAGTTTAACATCACGCGCGATTTCAACCCTTAGCATTACAGATTCAAATCAACTAACAAGATGCATTTTGACTAATGGTTTTAGAATGGACAAGCAACTCATTATTCTCGAAAATCACACATGTGATCAAAATTCCAACGGGTCAAGTTCATGAATTCTATGGCGCTTATATCTATGGTACGAAGATTTGAGGGGAACGCTCCAATGGTTAATTAACCCGGGATCACCATTTTCCCTCAAATAACGATAACACGTTATATGTTGACATAGTTACACCATTTTTGTCATATCTTTTTCATACAAACTCCGCTTTTGATGTTTCAAGAAGCCACAAAACCCAGAGAGAGAGATCTACAACTTCTATTTTGGAGTTGAATCTAAAACTACAACCAATTACCATCACAAGTCAAGTCAACTAGAATTCAGTTTTTGACGCGAGTTAAACGTTCATGATGCGGGTAGCTTCATAAATATGATTATAGCTCTATCGAGTTTACATGAAGAGACATGGACAAGTAAAGATGATTAAATTATTAAAATATTGATAAAGATATGTGAGTCTATAAGAATCAAGTGAAGATCTACAAATACATACAAATGATGAACGATAACACAATATATGTTTGACATATTACACCATTTTGGTCATAGACACTTTATACAAACCTCGCACTTTTGATTATTCCCAAGAAGACCACGAAACCAGGAGAGGATAGATCAATAAAATTGTTTTGGAAGTCACACTAACGATTTTCACCCCATTACTGTCACAGGTCAAACCGATAGATGTAGTAACAAGAAAAATAATTTTAAAAAAAACTGGCTAGTTTTAAAAAAAGTGGCAAGGATTTCCATCCTCTTTTTCATAAATTTAGCATACAAAATGTTCAAAATCTTTGACCAATAATTTTTGCAACAAATGGTTCATTGTTATATTAGCAATTTCGTTGCTAATAATTAATGGTTTAGTTGGTCAAATTTCAAACTTCGTTACTAAATTATTTGCAACGAACATTTTAATTAGCAAGTCTTTGCTAAAAAGGAGAGGGTATGTTCCCACCACAAGCGTTTTGAGTATAGAACAGCAACGTCAATTTCGCTCAACCAAAAATCGATGCTAACCAAATAATCCAGTTTTGCTTAATTTCGTTGCTATATTAGTTGCTAATGTGTGAATTTAGCAACGACTTATTGGCTGTTGCAAAATTTTCGTTGCTATTGGCACTTTTTCTAGTAGTGACAAAAGGCCAAAGAGCAAATTTGGAGTAGAATCAAAGTGACGAGATATATTTCACCAGGTAAACAAGTCATGTCTTCATGGCTAGTGAAAGAAAATGGACTATGTGAGAGAGAAAAAAGAGGCTAGCAACTATTCGAGAGCGAGAGAGAAGGCGACAACGGGGCTCATTGGAAATAGAGGGCAATACAATGGTAAGCGACTAGGAACCAATTACACCTGGGGATCCGAAACTTATCGATATCGTTTATGTTTTTAAACTTTCCGGAGGAGTGGGGAATGGGGAACCTTTGTATGATCTTCAAAAAGTACGATACAGTTTATGACATGTTTATGGTTCAAAAACGATTGCTAAATGGTCAAAGATATGGTTTTGTCCGATTTAAGTTTGTCATCGATGTGGAGGACTTACTAAGGAAGTTGTGACAGAATATTAAGATGACAGAACCATGTCGCACGTAAAGTTTTAGTATTTGTTTGGTTGTTTGTTTGAAATAGTAGATTTTTGGGTGAACAGAGGGAGGAGCAGGTAAGATGGAAAGGGGATAGTTATGAAGATGAGGGTAGATACTTACAGAGGTGTTGATGGAGGGTGGTGTATGTTGGAGAAGTCTATTTGATATTGTTCATGGGCTTATAATAGGAAAACTCTCAAGTCAGGTAGCAGAAGTTGGCGACAGGAACTGAAGTACATCTCTTTCTCAAATGACACACAGCCTTGTGTTTCATCGTAAGGAAAGAGAATGTACCAAACTTTTGTCTATCTAACTATGACTTAAGAATGCATAGGTTTATCTTGATGTTGAATTAATTTCGCGATGGTTTTATGATTTTAGAGTGGCGTTTGACGTAAAGAAGTTATTACTGTCCAATCTCTCAAAAGAAAATAAAAATAAGCCACAAAACAGTTAGTATTTTTTTTTGCAAAACATTGACTGCAAGTGATACAAGTACTCATGGAGGATTTTCAGTACCTCGCCGAGCAGCTGAGAAAATCTTCCCCCCTCTCGTGAGCAACTTTTTTTTTACTATGTGAATTTGTTATATCTATTGGGTTAATAATGGTCAAATAATTCTATTGTAAAGAAAAGTATACAGTTAAACTATTAATTAAATATTAACCAAATCTATTTTAGGGAATGTGTGTTCATAATCTATGTTTAAGGTCCTAAGTTATAAGTTTATTATTAAATTATATTTAATTATAAGCATATAGTATGGGCCTTTATATCGCCGATACTAAATGTATGTATACTAAGATAGAAACTGAACCAAAGCACGTTCATTTTACATGAATTTTTCTAATTTTGAAAGCTTATACAGTATGTTCATTTCTTTTGAAATAGTATTTGTTCAATGCAGCACCACCGCACAAGAACTTGTAGCAAGGATTTACATTATCCCGGTTATGGACATTTCGCCATAATATCGCGGTAAATCTTCCTGAACTTATCATTTGAGTTAACTTTTTTAAAACTAACATTGATGATAACACATATATATATATATTAATATTAAAAAACTAATATATATATATACAATGAAATTCAGGGTCCCACCGAAACGCACTTGGACACAACGTGGTTGGAGATATTTGTTAAGTCGGAAAAAGGCTTTTTGCTGTAGACCCAGTCTTGTTTTATTAAGGTAATGCCTCGCTAAGAGTAGTTAGATCACGTACAGAAAAACACAATTGATACTAAGCAAAACGTGTCAACTATATTTAATATTTTCTTATTGATATAAGGCCTCGACACATGCATTAAACTACATGGTTGATAATACTAATATGCCCAATAAACAGGTGATGAAAACCAACAGCTGATTATTGTGCATTCGCCGAGCTTAACCGACAACCGACCCAATCTATCAGCATCAAGATTTTATCGAGTGATGTCATGCCATTTGGAATCTTAGGTTGCTGCTCATGCAACAGTGCAAAACAACAGCCCATATCCAATCTGGATCTTTATAATCCAAGGTAAGTTGACTACTTTAGCTAAAAAGGTCTCTCATCAAAAGCTAGACAAATTGCATAAATAAAATGGCAGTTAAAGTTAATCTCAATAATCAAAAGATAATTGATTTACTTGCGAACAGGCTAGCCGTCCTGAATTTGTTATTCCACATTAGACACACAAAAACTACAAAGGCGTTGTGCAGGGTTAAGATCTAATATTCGCTAGATGGTATTAACTACAAACAATAATAGATCCACATAGATGCACAAAATCATTCCATTTCCAAAATCAGTTACTAGTGTCACAATCTTTCTTATTACTCATTAAACTCCGCCCACGTTCACAAGCCACAGATTAAACAGATAAACAAATTCTAGTAGACTTGAATTCTTGCATATCGCGGCTATTGTATAGATGCTCGCTGGAGTTCAACAACTTCTTAGCAAAGGCATCAAACAGTCTAATGTCACCACACCAATACGCATCCAGTTAGACTTTTAGGCGACGAGGCGGGCGGGGGGGGGGGGGGGGGGGGGGGGGGGTAGTACACGTAAGAGAAAAGAAAGGTCCAATAAGTTAGATGAAGTCGCACGGAGGCCGAGCTATGTTCTATCAAATGAGAGTAGAATCTAAAAAATGCAAAGAGTAGAGGAACAAAATGATTTAGAATAGGTGCTGAAGTAGGCAGAGTGGATGACACGGAAGCACAGCAACACAAACACAGAAAGGAAGCGAGCTCAGTAAGCAAACAAAAATTAATTAGGTAATATATAACCTCCACGACCAGGGAGCTCCAACACCAACATTCAAAGGATCCTAGAGCACTTAGCCCAGGGGACCCTAGGAGCTAATCACAACCGATGCAGCACAGAACAAAAAAATTGCTAATCTCTGCTTGAGCTTAAAATAACACAAAGACCGCTCCTGTCGTTTGTGATAGATCAAGCAGCTAAGTATCTAAGATAGACAGCTAATTCAAACAATCCAATAGAGAAGAGGCGGACATAACGACAGGGTGATGCAAAGGCAGTAGTAGAATACTCAACAAGGCCCTCAATTCAACCGTCCCCAAACACATACCCGAAATTATCTCAGTCTACATCCTCGTGCTTCCAAACACTCATAGAAGCTGATCCCCACATGTACACCACCACCAATCACCGGCAACACACCCCGACCGACGACCACCACTCCCCCCTCCCCAACAAACCCCCCCAAAGACAAGTCAGTGACAACCCGACCACTACAGGCGATCATCCACACAAGCACACAATACCCACAACACTGCCCACGTATCCTCCTTCACATCGAGAATTCCAACCACATACTGAGGGTCCGAGATAAATCGTGCACAACAGGAAGTAGAGACAGTTCCTACATGAGGGTAAACCCAGAGACCCGACGCAATAAAACACGAAGAACTAAGCTTTACCAGTCTTTCCCCTACCCAACAAAGCACCGATTATGACACACCTGCAAAACCCCCCTCCCCCCGTAGCCGAACCCGACCCCGCGCAACCCCTCCCCCCCAAGAATCCCCCCATCATCCACACCACCCAGACCTTCACACTCTTAGGCCACATACCGAGTGGCCTCGTATACACCATAGAGCCGTGTTACAAACAACATCGGGAGAACAAACACCAACCGAGGCAAAGGACAGTATTGCCTGCACACGCTCTCCTACATCCCACACATCAATATGAGCTCAACACGTGAAATTACAACGTCTGCGCAAATCATCGAGTGGACCGCACATAGACGCCTAACCAAGGTATATACATGTTAAAGGCCACAAAAGTCTGTAGCTCCAAGCTGACTTCCCGAATCAGATCCTTATAAACAAAGTCAAGCGCACTCCCCAGACCCCCAAGTGAGCGGCCAAACCGCAAACCTACACATCAACACGAATACCCAAGACTACAAGAGTGAGAATACAACACGGAACGTAGTATACGATCGATCGTCCCCAGCGCATGAGTTAGGGTCGAGGCATTCACAAGTAACCTTACCACTCAAAATACGCCATCAGTAAGTTCTGAGGAAGGGAGAGCCGTAGATTAGAAAAAGAGCTCAGCAAAGATCTCGAAGCACGGAGAAAATCACGAGACGAGACATGATAAAATAATTGATCAAAGGGACATTCAAACACTTTAAAACAAAAGCGCGGTATACAAAATAGACGAAAGGGCGCTTAGACGCAGACAACCCATATAGGCCAATTAACCCCCAGAGATGCCGATCTTCAAGCCACCCTGCGTGCCCATCCCATAACTCCCCCACGGGCAGGCACATGTCCTCACACCATCCCACCATCTTCCCCCATGCCAACACAAAGCACCACCCCAGCACCAACGCCAAGCCGATCCGTTCCCCCTCTGTACACGAGACCGGCAACACAGATCACAAACGAAGAATGTTCCACCCCCGCCGGGCCATCGAAAACAGACGTATTCTCACACACACAAAGTGATAAACCACGTGATCATCTTAATGGGAAAAGCAGACTTCACACACCAAATACCGCCCAAAACAGCACAACAGTATAACTACTACAAATCCAACACCTTAAAACACACAATTAGTAGAAAAAATAAGTAACAATCTAAACTGGGGCATATTCAACACAACAACCATGAAACATCAGGTATAATAAAAACAGAAACAACGACTGATTGAGATTTCACATCGCAACGCTTGTGGTGACGATCAGATGATACTAAGAGAAATAAACAAGAAACACAATAACTTGGATGACAAATAAATAAGAAGCAACATGATGAAATACCTACACAAGAACAAGCAGCAGTGGAACTAACTAAGGTTGGCGAGTTTTGGCCTTAAATGGTGTCTCGAAGTATGCGAACAAATATTTTATGTTTGATTCGTTTGTAACTTAGAATATAACACGTTGGCTCTATTATAACATAAACAAATGTCTGTCTAATGGGCCGGATTTGTAGCCAGGTTCCAAACAGGCCTGTTTTTGAATTGACTTGTTACAAAATGATGAATTAAAAAAGCTATATCATAGAAAATAGTCATAATAAACAAACCAAGAATAATAGCTATTTACTTAACGAACAAAACATGGACATCCATAGATTAGTGATACTTTGTAATAAAGATTTATGATAGATTATAACTACATAAAGTATATAACTTGAGTAAACTTAGCCTGCAAGACAGGGTAGAGCCTTTAAGCCTGGTTAGTTATGTATAAAGGGTCGGGTTGATGGAATCTTCAACAACTACTACATGAATTCCTTTACTCCTAACTTTTATATATATCTGAGACGTGGGGATGCTTTCTTAAAACATACTTTCTTAACTCGTAATTGAAAGTTTTATTGGTTTTTCTATATAGACATGTTCGATGGTAATTAACGTGTGAGCATATAATCCTTCAAACTTCTTGTGTTACACGTTTTCTATGTTCCCTTTTCGTCATTCTTCAACTAGTTTTAGTTTCAAAGTGGGATTACGTGTGCATATAATCTTAAACTTCGCCCCTGGATCGACTTGCTACCTATGTTAATTCTTAAAACCTATAACTAATTTAAGTCTCGGCTAGATACTTTTCAAAATCAAGCATACTGTTGACCAAATAATCAACATATAACACACAAATTAAACACAGCTCTCTATTTTGTATAATGAACAAACGTCATACTACTCACAAACGTGATAAACAAAAATGATTTGATATATAACGTTATTGATGGCAAATAGACTTCTAACAATTTTTTATTGTGAGTGGTACAGTTCAAAATAAAACAAATATCATTAAGCCAGCGGTTTAAAGCTAACATAAACTCCGTACGGAGAGTAGATAAAATAAAATATGATATTGAAAAACAAGAACATATGGTCTTGGAAAAGAGGAGTTTTGACAAGGACTTGAACACGTGAGCACAAGTCTCTTGCCCCTTCCTACAACACAAGTAAAGAAAAAGTAACCATAAAATGGTAACCCATCACCCCGGGTTTATAAACAACACGAATCGAATCATATCGGGTAACCGATTGAACGACTTACCACCGTCCAACCGGTCTTAAAAAATTAAAAATAAATAATATTGAGCAATGAATACAAAATAAGTATGATTTATAGATTATAAATATTGAGGCCTATTACTAAAAATATATCATGAAAAATAAAATTACGACGTCACAAATGCGAGATATACAATTAAGATTTGCTTTATTTGTAAAAAAATGCAAAAAAAATCAAAACCTACCGGATCTCGAGAACCGGATTGACCAGGGTCATTTCAAACCAGGCGGGTCTAACCGGGTTTCGAAAATGTAAAACCCGGTTTAATTTGAACCCTGTTTTTTGAATGGAAGTGACATTGGAGACCGGCCGGGTTTGGAACCGGGTTCATCAAAACAACTGCCCTTAGACCCAACACTAAGTTAAATACGATTTCTAAATATAAAAATATATATCGAAAAGGAAAACGGGAACCTCATCACAATTAGCATTAGTCCCTGTACATAAAATCGTATAGTGGTTTATGAATAGTAGTATCTATATGTTAAAACACTACTACTTGCAGATTTACAAATTTGGTTGCAATGCCCGCGATTAAGTAACTGTAGATGAGAACATCTCACTACAACAAACAGATTATTTTCCCTGGCGAAAGTTTGGGACCACTTTCCACAACGACTGTCGCTGGGAAAAAACCTTCCCAGCGAAAATGTCTCTGTGGGACTATCTTCACCGGGGAAGTCTCGTAAGGGATTCTTTCCTCAGCAATAATCCCCAGTGACGAGGTGGGCCCCAAACATTTTTAGTCGAGGAACTAGTGCTACGGTGGCACATTTTTCCCCAGCGACATGCCGCTGGGGATCTTTGGGTAAACTAAGAGTGTTTAAGCCCCGTTAATTAAACTTAACTACATTTGAACTATCCCCACAGCGGACATGTCGCTGGGGATAAAATTATTAATAAACATGTATTTGGCGAAATAGGTGTTTCCCCAGCAACGCTGAGGGAGACATTTTATTAAATGTTTAATAATAACATTCCTCCCCAACGACATGTCGCAAGGGGGAAAACTTTTTCAAAAAAATATCAAAAATGCGCAAGTTTCCCCAGCGACATGTCGCTAGGGAAAACTTTTTAAAAAAATTTAAAATCAAGTTTCCCCAGCGACAAGTCGCTGGGGAAAAGTCTGAATTTTTTTTAAAATACAACCTGCACACAGGCGTTTTCCAGATTTTTAAAAATCTACCAAATAACAAACCTGTATCAAAACCTGTATAGACTCATCACAACTTGTACCAAAACACAAATACAAAGTAAACGGATCAACGCAATACAAATACATGATATAAATAGATCTGGATCAAAGCCAACGACCGGGATCCCTGTCGAGATGTGACCACGCTCTTTTGCCGGTTTAGCCGATTTTGAGCGGCTCGAGCAATAGTTCATTTTGGATCATCCAAAACTTAATGTACACTTATCCCACTGCCGTTGTAATCTCCTTGGGACGTGCCCACCTGATTGCCTCCACATCGTAAGTCCCGGTGGTGGGGTCTGCCTTCCAATGCTTGGCCTTGAAAGAAGCCTTGTTAGTATTGTAGGCTTTTTACAAGTGCATGTTGATGAGCCTCATAGATCACTTGTCACCAGCGGGATGGAATCCATGTTCGGCTCTGAGTCAAACAAGGTCTGCAATCCATATACAACAAAACGAAAAATAGAGTTAGACAAATAAAAGTTTATATATTTATTTAAATGTTGTTTTATTTATCTTATATGATATAAAATCAATAAGAAGTGAATTTAAGAAAATAAATACACAAATTAAATAACTGAACACTACTAACGAAATAAACATAAAAGGGATAATCTGACCCAATCTCTGAAATGATCGCCCGCCTTTCTCTCTGCTTAATCGGGACCTATTCTCCCAAGAGGGGTATAACAGACGGCACACTCTTAACAGGACCTCAGCATCCCCAAAGTAATTTAGACCATGAGGCCCGCATGGGGACCGAGAGTGTTTAGGTTGTTTGTCACGCCACGCGTCAAAACTGATCGAGACACGGGGCCTAAAGCTTCCGCGATCATCCTTAGCCAAAGGTTCCCGGGTCCTTGTTGGCTGGTACACTCAGCCTGCCCGCTCACCTTGTCTCGGCCCAAATTTTGGACACTTCGTCTTACTTTTGCCTGCAAAATCAAGTTACTGATAAAGTCATACAAAAATCCAAGGCAAAAGACAAGTTCAATAATAAGTACAAATTTATGCTTTATTACAATAATCCAGAAATCTTAACCTATTGTTAGCAAAGCAGCCCCTGCAACCGTTGGGTACATCTACGTGTGATCGGGGGACGATCAATCCACCGCCACCGTCACCCCATCCGTGGAACCGTGCAACAATCTGGCTTATCGACATCTGTTACAAGTACAATTAGCTATAACATATAGAAATTCATGAACAAAATAATATAAGCATGCACAAATCATCAAATACATACATATCCAAATATACATACACATTTAAACAATCCACAACAATTTCATTCATTCATTCAAATATATAAGTGTATTTTGCAAGTTACAACTCAAGATCAATCTTCTTCTTCACTAGAATAAACTTTCTCAACACCATCATCCTCAACATTCACTAACGGCTTGCAATGATCGACGAATTTTTGAAGACTGATAAAAAATAATGGTTCATGTGTAAAAGTGTCCAAGTCTTATCATCGAATACCATAACTGCGTTTTAAACGATAGGATTTATAGTATGACATAAAGTGCAACTTAATAAACACATCACAACGAAGAATACGAGATGTTTTTGTTTCACCTAGTGCAACTATGGAAGGCAATCAAAAAAAAACCCACGTCTTTAATGATTCGCATCTTAGTATAGAGGAATGCGTATAACTGGATTTAGTATTAGTGAGAAAATTTCGGCAGCATTGTCCCCTCAACTCCCCAAATAGTGTTTAAAAAGACATAGAGACTGTTCCGGAGTAAAATAGAAACTCATTGTCTCTCTAATCATGATCAATAGTAAACACAATTATACGCGAGTCGATATACCTACAATAGGGTTTAGAAAAGAAGTAAAAAAGAATTATCATGTAAGGGGTTAGAAAAAGTGATACACACCCTACGCAAATATACAACGCAGCGGAAATACCACAGGGGTGCAACTTCATAACACAGCACATCGCTAGATACAGAGAACGACCTCTAATTGTGTCTCTTACTGTAAAACAATCTCGTTGATTTTCATAAACAATCAAAATAATATAACACGTCCCATAATTTGCATTCACCATAAAAAACCTTGAATGTAAAGACTTCCAATGGCACATCAAATAATCCAGCATCTAATTCACACTTCCTGAGAAAAACATGCTTAAATGTGTTCAACATTAAAAGTTGGTGAGATTCATAGACATTACAGTTTTAAGAGAACTTGTATATAAGTTTCAACACGAATTGTAATTTATTTCTTTTTTTATTTTTTTTTTTTATTCACTGTGTCATCACAGAACCATGTAAAATTTCATAAATAGAGGTGCACGACCGCCATTTAGGGTCCACCACTCTAGTACCAATATAATACATCCCAAAGATTTATAAAGAATGTACGATCACATTTATGTCACCAAAATTGGTATCCGCTTATGTATAGTTTGGAGGGCTCCTGTAGTCCCCAACGAAAAACCGACATGTTCCTATAATAACGATCTGACTAGCCCATAAGTGATAAGCACAGTCACCCAAACTGAGCGGTTGTCAATCCCGAAATAGATTCTATTCTTAATACATTTACGACAGCGGCTCCAAACATCACCTATAAAATGTTTTTTAACCATTAAATCGGCGATAAGACATAATTCACCCGAAACAGGGATCCCACACGCGAATAGATTCTATTTCATAACATTCCTTTGACTAGCGTAAGCCTCCCCCATCCAAGTAATTTCACAGTTCATGACACAGTGACGTACTGACTTGATATGTACCAGCCAGATATCGCGGGTCAGTGCACTACAAATATATATATACCACCCTATACCTGTTCCCATTCAAGAACACCGGGCAGTAAAAGTAAAAATATGTACTCACCCGATTACCTAATTCGAGTTATG
The DNA here is from genome assembly GCA_026074375.1 of Tanacetum coccineum. Taxonomy (NCBI): domain Eukaryota; kingdom Viridiplantae; phylum Streptophyta; class Magnoliopsida; order Asterales; family Asteraceae; genus Tanacetum; species Tanacetum coccineum. The sequence goes on along the minus strand of BQNB010001365.1, from coordinate 29,036 downwards.
TTTGTTTCCGAATTTCTTGAAAAGAGCAAAAACGTTTTTCTTTTTGTTAGATGGCCAGCCCTCTTATTGATAAAGGGGCCGCCCGTGTTAAGGAGGCCGGTCCCTTTAAAGATAAAGGGGCCGCCTATCTGACGATCATGTTTTTCTTTGATTGTCTATTTTAACTAATTTTTTAACTATACAATGAAAAATGCTAGTAATATTATTTGAAATAGTTTAGTACTCGATAAATTACATCAAAGATTTATAGGAGAATTTAGTCAACAAGATTAATTACTTTAAATGAAGTAATAAATATGTCAAGGTTAAGAGTGTTTATTTTTGGAAAGAAACGACGAATATGTTTTGAGAGATAATGAGATCACAACTTATTCATTCGGATTTTATAGACATCGTTCTTTGTAGACAAGAGAATAAGACGATTGAAGAAGGCGATGGGAGTTTGTTTCATCCATAGTTCTTTAATGTCATGCCTTTCCAGAGCTTGTATATAGGAGAAAACTAATCCTACTTCTATGTTAGTTATTACCCACTAACTAACATTCCTTCTTCTATGTGGGATCACAACTTGTGGGCATAGAAGATTTCCATTTTATAGAGATATGAAGAGAGACCTAATATAACTACGGGAGAGCGAAGGTCGACTAGAACACGATACATATTTAATTCTAGGAAACTAATCTAATGATATTTCTGGATAGGATAAGCTTGATTCCTATCCTATTTATTATAACCTCTTTGATTAACAAATATTACTTTACGCAAGTTGGCACATATGATTAACACTTAGCATATAATCTATATTCTAGTCAACTAAAATAAGTAAGAATCATACCTTTACCAGTAGTGTGTTCGCTCAAAATACATAAGAGAATGATGACTTCTTCATTTTAAGTAGGTCGTGTAGACACCGTCTTTTTGGAAACTCATGGTGAATGAAGAGCATAATTGATCTTTAATATTGAGTTTCAACATCTATCTTCAATTATTTTTTACATAATTGAAGATTTAAACATTTGGTCTCCAATATCTCATAGGTCCGAAGTTGTTAGCGTCAATCATCCTTTGCATATTTTGCATTTGATTTGGATGTATATAGGGTGGACACATTCCCCATGGAGTATAGTTTGGTTGTTGTGAATAATTCCACATTGAATGATTATTATTAGAATAATTTTGTCTATTTTGATTTCTTCTAGGTTGTGGTGTTTTAGCTCGAGTTAGAGAATAATTCGTCCTTGTTGGAATAGGAGTTCTCGATCTTGTTTCGGGTTTAGAAAATCCAACACCGGGTTTCAGCGAAGGTTTATAAAAACTTTTTACTTCATCGTCACTTGCAACGTGTATTTTAATATTATTTACACGTATATACTTAGGTTTCGGATTAAAATCTAATTCAACGGATTTTTCTTTAATAAACTTAGGTTTAATTTCTTGTGGTTTTACAAAGTTTATTTGTTTGGTTTCGCTTGTTGATGCTTCGGCCAAATCGAATCCTAGACCCGATTTATCTCCAAATGGTTTTTGTAACATTAACATTTTCGTGAGTGAATGAGTACTTTCATTAAATTGATTATGTTTAACTATTTCATCCTTGAGTTTTTCGTTTTTATTTTTAAGACTTTCACACGTTTCACATTCGAAATTTACTATTTTGTTTTTCTCTAATAGAGATACTTTTTCTTTTAATTTGAGAATTTTGTTTTTTAGTTGATTTTTAATTTGTAAGTGATTTATTTTTAGCCATGACTTTTAGACCTATTTTCCATAATCGATTATATTCACTATCTAGTTCTTTTTCATCTAACGAGGATAAGTCATCACTAAAGAATTCAGTTTTGGAAAGTACCTCATTTGGAGTTTTGGCCATAAGACAAGTTTCGTCTTTTGTCCTTTCTTCTTTGTCTTCCTCGCTATCACTCCATGTTCCTCCAATGAAAGTTCTTTAATAATTATTTCTTGGTGGCTTTGGGCACTCTCTTATGAGATGACTAGGATCTCCACACCTAAAACATTTTCTTTTGATTTTACCATTTTTGTCATCTTTGCTTCCTTGAAATGACTTTCTTTCATCATGCGGTTGTCTAACAAATCTTCCTCGTCTTTTAAAAAATTTCTTGAAGTCGCTCACAGCCATGGCGTATTCTTCGTCTTCACAATCGGAGTTTGTACTTTCTTCATCACTATATTCCTTTTAGCTTTCTACGCAAAGGATCCACTTTGTTCTCTTTTGTCTTTGACCATTTCAGAGTCATTCTTAATTATTACCTCATAGACTTTTAAATTTCCAATAAGATCGTCGAGTGAAAGTGAAGTCAAATCTTTTGATTCTTTAATAACCGTAACCTTTGCGTGCCATTTAGGATGAAGTGCCTTAAGAAACTTCCTAACATATTCTTACTAGAAAAATCTTCATCAAGTGCTTTTAGACTAGTAATAATAGTGTTAAATCTAGCAAATCCATTATCAATTGATTCCTCTTCCAGAATCATGAATTGTTTATATTGTTAACAAGGAAATCTATTTTATTATCTTTGACTTGACTATTACCTTGGCCAGTGATTAAAAGAGTATCCCAAATTTCTTTTGCTGTTTTACACATAAAAATCCTTTCATATTCTTTACGTGGCAAAGCGTTATATATTACCATTTTTGCTTCGTTATTTTTAGCAAGTCTCTTTTTAAGATCATCGCTTCGATTTTCAAAAGAAACAATTTCATCCTTTTTAGTTTCGGGATTGTTTTGGATAGGTGGAAAATCACCATGGGTAATAACATGCCAAAGATCTAAATCCTTTGATTTCACATATGTTTCGAATCTATTTTTCTAATAAATAAAACCATCACTTTTAAATAGTGGTGGTCTTTGCATAGATTTCCCTTCTAAATACTTTTCCAATTCCATAGATCGATTCAAGTTTTAAAATACAGTTTATTTTGAAAATCTTGTTAGACGTGACTCCAGATACCAACAGTGAAAAACTAAAAGGGGGGTTGAATAGTTTTACCGTTTTTTAATTTAAAGTATCGTTTGCTTATAAAAACTTAGATTATAATTTATGTGATCTCACTTGTACACTAATATGAACAATCTATCTAACAAACTAAACAATAACAATAAGCAATTTAAATATGTAAGTAAAGAGATGAGAGTTAGAAAGATCAAACCACAACACAAGAATTTATACTGGTTCGATAACGAAGCACCTCTTCGCCCTACTCCACTCCTCGAGTATCAAACTCAAGAGTTCTCTTCACTATGTCAACAAACTCCATTTAGGCGAAGAAAACCGGACACACAAGGTTATACCAATTTCCGATATAAAGCCAAATGTCGAGTTCTAATCTTAGTTAGAACCAGTGTACCACACACTTTGTATTTTGAGGCTAAAATACTAACCGCGCTTGCTCACGATTTCTTCTTCCAAACACTAACGCAATCACTCCAATCTACCTATTCACTTCACGATCATAACAATCTAACTATTACACACAACTACACAAGATATAAATTGTTTACAAATTTACAACACAATCGTAACGAAGTTACGAGAACACTAGCTAAGTTATAACACTTCGTAACTTGATGGTAGGAAGTATTATTCTCTTGCACTTGAGGATATAAGCTTGAATTGCATGAAAACAATTACTTAGGATTAAATGATCAAATGATTTAGTAGAATGTGTTTGTTGATTTTGAACATAAAGAATGGGTGTGCAAAATGTGAAAAATCTGTGGAAACAGTTTGGCATATCTAGGAGCCAAAAAGAGTGGCCAACCCCTTACCTCTATGGCCGGCCTATTATCACTAAGGAGGCCACCCTTGCCTAAAAAAGGGCCGCCCCTAGCTGAACGCTCCCCTTTTTGTCCTTTTCAAGGAAGGATTTTTCTGGAGCAAAACTAGCCGTTTTGGGTTGAGAAATTTGAATTCAAAATATTTATTTTGAATAAAACATTTCTTTTTAAATACAAAAATATTTTGTATAAGTTATAAAAATGTTTGGGACATTTTATAAAAATGTAAGGCTTAAAATAAAAGTTTCTTTGATCATAAAATAAACTAAGCACTTGTTTATTCATACCTTGAAGTGATTATATTTCGAAATGAAATTTACAAATAATTACTTGTTTACGTAATAAATTTACATAGAGCGTTTTTACATTTTATGATTATCAAAACGTAGAGAGATCGAAAAATATTAATAACGTTTTTAGACATTATTTAATATCAACATCCTCTTGACCATTAATTGAAGTGAAAAAGGAATTACGGATGTGAGAGTCAGAAGGTTGAGTAAATCACTTTTAGCCCATAAATTATGCAGTGGTAAAATAAACTAAACATAATAATTTTTATGTGTATGAATCAAAATGCTATTTGTACATATCAATTGCCCATGAAAAATTTCGGGGTCGAATAGCTAATGTTACTTATTTTGTATTCATTGGAGAACAAAATACAATGACAATTAATAGATTTGGAAATGATGCCTAACCTAAGTCCTAAGGTGCCGTTTGGTTGGGGTATATTGGGGGCATTTGCATTTTAATTTCCTTCAAATATTGTGTTTGGTAACACAAATGGGGAATTTAAAATTCCATGAATTGCTAAAATAGGGGAAATTAAAATGGCTTCAAAAAGTGAAAAATTTTCATTTATTTGGAAAAAAAATTTATAAACTTTTGTTCTAGTTGTTTTTGTTCTCGGTTTGTTGTTTTTTTAAATCAAATGATATCCGTCACTTTAGTCGGGTCGAGTTGATCACGTTCGGGTCGGCTTAAGGTTAAAATTTTCATATCTGAAACTGACCCTATTTGAATTCGGGTTAGTAGGGTTCGTGTCAATTCGGGTCGGGTCAACTCGGTTCGGGTCTGTTCGGGTTCGTGTCAACTCGGGTTCGGTTGAACTCGGTTCGGGTCCGTTCGGGTTCGGGTCAATCCCGAGTATGAGTAAAAGGTAATAAAATTGATTATTTTTTATCATCGTTTATTTAGAAAATTTATAAAATTTATTTTAGAAAAACATTTATTTAGTATTCGGGTTACTTGGGTTGACCAGAATTTTTTTTTACCAGCGTAACCCGACCCGAATAGGTTTAATCGTGGCCGGGTCGGGTTTTTTGACACCCTTATCCGTCCCTCCCTAAAAAATTGCAATAATAAACATAATGACAGATTTCAAAAAATTATAAAATTCTATCAACCAAACATGCATAGGCATTTTAAATTCTCATGAATTTAAATTTTCTAGAATTTAAAATTCCGGAATTTCAAAAAAATAAACCAAACGAAACCTAAATGTCTCTCTCAACCTTGATTTATTTAGTTTACTTAAGAGCCGTTTGGTTTGAGGGATTTAACTATATGGAATGACAATGACACTCATTCTCAATGTTTGGTTGAAAGTTTAAGAATGAAATAATATTAACGCTGCGTTCTCGAGTTACTTCATTAAAGAAAAAGAAATGAAAAGAAAGGAAACACTTTCCTCCCAAAATTGGGAGGAAACACTTTCCTTCCAAATAACACTAAATTTCCTTTCATTTCCTTCCATTTCCTTTCTTAAAGAATACTCGAGAACACAACATGGACCGTTTCATTTTCACTTTCCTTTCCTTTTCTTTAATGAAGTAACTCGAGAACGCAGCGTAGAAGTTTGGTTTCATATGCATAGAGTCATTCTAGTGGGGAGAATATGGTTTCTAGCTATTCTTGTGGGACCCACTCATTATTCTCTCTCTTTAACTACATATTATCTTCTTCCTCCTTTTATCTTCTTTCTTCTTTTTATTTTATCTTCATCCCATTTTCTTTGTTAGTGCAATTTCTAAAATTGCATACCTACCTTCAACAAATTAATCAAGCTTCTACTTATAAATCAAACAATATTTAACTAATAATAATATTAAATTCGAAACTAGAACCAATTTTAAAACTTAAAAGGTCGAAGATGTTGGGATATCTTGGTATGCATTTTAATATTTTATTATTCCATTTATTTGTTAACGCCTTATGGCGAATATATTTTGACATATGAATTGTTTTTTGTTGTTGATTTTGCTACGGATAGTAGGATGGAACTTTGAGTTAAAAAAATATTCATACCCATCTAATATTTTTATCAATCCAAACAATGATTTCAGGAATCAAAGAATTAGCCATATCCATTGTCATTCCATCTCATTCTTAAACTCATACCGAATGTGATTCATGTCAACAAACCAAACGCACCCTTAATGTTATAGTTTTCATACTAGTGAACAAATTGTCACAGTTTGTGCCAAAATAATTGCTAGGTGTGGTGACCTTCTACCTTATTTATTATGAGAACTGAGAAGAGTAACATGTGAGACAATGAATTATTTGTATGCACTTAGTTTATTTTCATTAAAAAAAATTATTTAAGTTTCCTCTTATGTGTAAACATTTTTATAGAAATGAAAATTCTATAGCCACAGTGGTTGCATTATATTTTTTTTGCCTATAATTGTTTGGTTTTTGCAGCTATGTACAGAGAGTGGGATGGGATGCAAAGTTGGTCAATGAATCATACCCATTGGTCGAGAAGCAAGTTGTGCACGAACCCATGTTCGAACCATGGCAACAAGCAGTCCACTATGGTCTTTTGGATGTTGGTGTTTCACCGGATAATGGGTTCACATATGATCATTTATATGGTACAAAAGTTTGTAGGGATATTTTTGATAGATATGGTTGTAGACATAATGATGTTGAGTTACTAGCGTCCACAAACCCTGAGAACGTCGACGTGCTGATTCATGCTAGAACTCAAAAGTTTGTTTTTGACACAACCAGTACCCTAACTTAACTTGTGTTAATGCTTATTTTTATAAAACAATTAGTGTTAGAAGGAAAAATATAATGAAAAGGTCTTAAAATTTTGATAAAGGGAAAAAGCCAAGGGCAGTAGGAGCGGTTTTTAGAGATGGAAATGGTGCTCAACATGAGGCGTTTATATCTAAGAGGCAGGATAGAGAGGTTATCATAACGTGTGGAGCTATTGGCAGCCCACTACTACTATTGTTTAGTGGGATAGGACCAAAAGTTGATCTAGAGAAACTTAACATTCCAGTGGTGCACGATAACCAATTGGTTGGGAAAAATATGCAAGATAATCCCATGAACGTGATTTATGTTCCTTTCAGAACCACATTACAAAACCAATCTCAATTAAGGAGTGTTTAAAAGCTTTTTTTAGTAGTGAAGGAAGACCCGTAAGAATTTGGAAACCATATTGCATAACTAAGTAACTTGTAATACGTGTTAGTTTGTGATTGACTAACAACCCGGAAGCAAGCTCGAGGAACCCGAACTTGTAAAGATGAATCGACACACCACAACAAGTATAGATCGACAAAAAAGAAGAAAGAAAAAGAGGCACGAGGTATAAACCCTAATCGAATGATTAGTATTGAAAGAATGATGTGACAAGATCCCTCCCCCCTTACCTCCTTTTATAGAGATGAGGGGAGGAGAATAAAACCTAAAACACATGGGCTGGACTTGGGACACAAGTTAACCCACGACAACTTAGCACTTGACTACCCTGGACTTTTGCTAAAATAAAGACTAAACATAACAATTTCCACCTTAGGCTTTATATTAGCCTACACCAACATTCAACAACTCCAAGCAATGTTGTAATTTTAGCCCAGGTACCACCTTCGTCAAGGCATCCGCAACATTGTGTTCAGTACCCACCTTTAAAACTTTAACCGTCTTTGCTTCCAATACCTCTCTGATAAACTGATAACGCAGTCTGAATCAACAAAACGTGTTGAAAAGGCCATATACTCCGCCTCTGTAGTTGAAAGAGCCACCACGTGTTGTAGCGTTGTCTTCCAACTTACAATACATCCCAGTACTAAAAATGTGTAACCAGTCATAGACGTACCTTTATCCGGATCCTTAGCGTAGTCTGAATCAACAAAACGTGTTACGTCCACATAGTTGCCACGATTTGTGCCATACATCAATCCCACGTTTGCAGTGCCCCAAAAATATTTCAAAATCTACTTCACCGCTTCCCAGTGATTTTTACCCGGATTCGCCAAACATCTGCTAACTACACTTACTGCATACGCTATGTCTGGTCTCATACACGCCATCAAGTACATTAAGCTCCCAACCGCATTTGCATACGACACCTTGCTCATCCTTTAAACATCACAATCTCTAACCGGGAAATCTTACAATGACATCTTGAAGTGCCCACCCAATGGCATCTTAACCGATTTCCCATTGTCTATTATAAAATTATTTAAAATCTTAGAAACGTACCCGGATTGTGACACCCTCAGAATCTTACGACTCTGATCCCTGACGATCTCCATACCAAGAATATTCTTTGCTTCCCTGAGCTCCTTTATGTCAAACTACTTTTTAAGCAAAGACTTGGTAGACCCAATCTCAGCCTTGCTCTTACAAGCAATCAACATATCGTCTACCTATAACAATAGATAGATATACTCACCTGGTGCATAACTCCTGTAATATATGCAGCTGTCGTAACTGCTACGCTTGAACGCATTGTTTAGCATGTACTCATCGAGCCTCCTATACCATTGCTTAGGTGACTGCTTCAAACCATAAAAGGGATTTCTTTAAAAAACATACCTTGTTACCTTGTTCATATCCCAGTGGCTGCATCATGTAGATCACTTCTTCAAGATTTCCATGTAAAAATGCCATCTTTACATCAAGCTGCTCCAGATCATAATCTTTACACGTAGTCAATCCAAGTATAACCCGAATAGATGTGTGTCGAACTACCGGAGAAAATACTTCATTGTAATCAATACTTGCCCTTTGTGTGAATCCACGAGCCACTAACCTTGCCTTGTACCTAGGATTTTGAACACCTTCAATCCCGTCCTTTATCTTGAACAACCATTTAGAACTCACCAGCTTTTGCCCAGCTGGAGAATCTACTAACTCCCAGGTCTTGTTCTTCCTCAGAGAATCCATCTCTTCTTCCATAGCAGCTTTCCACTTAGAATTGTCTTCACAAGAAACTGCCTATTGGTATGTCAATGGTTCATGAGTATCTTCTTCCTCTACTGTAGCAAACACGTGAGCAGCCATATTACTTTCATCTCAAAAGCTCAAAGGTTTTGTTCTTGTCCTTCGCTCTCTATCCCGAGCCAACTGATAATCTGTGAGATCCGGTGTCTAATCAGTTTCTTGATCCTCTGCATCTTCATCGTTGCCATCTTCCTGATTTGTCTCAGGCGTATGATTATTTAACCTCTGTAGTTCCACCTCAACCTGTAATTCCTCAATAGACTTATCACCTGCACCAGAATCCTTCAACGTGTCTTTATACATGACACTTTCATTGAAGACCACGTTCCTACTAGTGACTATTTTAGGTGATTCATCATCAAGCCTATATAGTCTGTACCCCTTCACACCACCAGGATACCTCAAAAGAACGTATTTTATCGCTCTCGGCTCGAGCTTACCTTGTTTATCGTAGGGATATGCGACACAACCAAAAATCCTCAACATCCTATAATCACATGGATGTCCCGGCCACATCTCTATATGTGTCTTTTTCTTAATCGCTCTCGATGGTGACCTATTGATAAGATATGCAGCCGTACATGTCACTTCTGCCCATAAGGTCTTGGGCAATCCAGAATTAATAAACAGCGTACCTTATCCATGAGAGTTATGTTCATACGTTCTGCTACCCTATTCTGTTGCGGCATCCAGACAACTGTCAATGTCTCGCAATCCCACTCTCAATGCATAGTTGCTTAAACTCTCAGTTACAGAACTCATGACCATTATCTGTCCTCAGCTTCTTAACCGTCCACCCAGTCTGATTCTCTACTAACTGCTTCCACTCTTTGAACTTTCCAAATGCTCCGTGTTAGAACCTGAGGATATAAACCCATACCCTCCTGGAATAATCATCAACAATATATAAGAAATAACTCTTACCTCCCAATGATTCCACCTGAAATGGACCCCATAAGTCTGAATGAACATAGTCTATCACTCCTTGAGTAGTGTGCCTTCCTACACCGAAACTGACTCGATGTGACTTTCCCAGAACACAATTCTCACAAAAATCGAGCTTACCTAGACTTTTCTTGCCAAACAGCCCTTGCTTTTCCAGCACTTGTAGTCTTGCCTCGCTGATATGTCCCAATCTTTTGTGCCAAACCTGCGCAAGACTGTCTTTTTCTTCAACACTAACATTAAGCTCACCTGCCATTGCATGGCCATCCAAAGAGTATACGCAATTATCCCTTCGTATTCAAAATAAAACAACCCTAGAACCATTAATCACCTTGATTTTGCTCGACTGCAACTTTACGGTAAATCCCTCTCTTTTTCAAGAGTTCTCAACGATATCAAGTTTCTTTTTAATTCAGGAATATACCTGACATAAAATTGACCCATCTCTCAGTTGTATCCTTACCTTGCCAATACCTCTGATCTTACACTCCCTGTTATCACCCAACTGTACACTGCCCCCATCACATTAAAGAAAATCAAAAAATATATCTAACTTGGGTGTCATGTGGTATGAACATCCTGAATCCATAATCTAATCTAGCAAAGTCTGTGCGCTCATCACCACCATCACCTCAGAATCGTCATAAGCCGAACCACTAGACACTACTACAAAAAAAGCCATAGAAATAGCCCATAAAAAGTGGTTTTGGAACCACTCTTCGAGGGGGGTATCTCCATGATCGAAACATATGAAAACCGGTTATGCAACCAGTCTCTATTAGAATAATCGACACCGGTTCTCTCCCTAAGAATTGGTCTCGATATTAAAATAAACACATGTTTTATTGGAAATGGACACTGGTTCTCTCGCAACATGTCTTTATAAAAACATCCAACCTGTCTATATATAGAGTAAAAAGATATGTTTTTATCTCAAAAACTGTCTTTTTTTTAATCTATTTTTAAAAAAAATTTAGAATTCTTTAATAAATTCCAAAACTTACAAATTTAACCCACCAAAATATGACATCAATGCTGAGATTATGATAAATTAGTTAACTAGTTAAGGTAAAGTACAACTACATAACCAGGATGCATAGAAGATGAATCAACAACATGATCAAATAAGATTACAAGACCTTCATTTACGAAAAATACAGAGCAAATAGTAGAGTCTGGGAGATGCCATAGCCTCAACATAGGATAACTGAAACTGTAACCAAGCATTGACATCATGAACAGATGGCGAGAATACAAAACATCAGCCATGGATCCTTTATCAGAAACGGAGAATCAGCAGAAGGTAATACACACCCAAGCTCAGCCTCTAGTTTGACGAGTGTTGTAGGACTTGCAACTCGGGCACTTATGTGCCACAATATGGAATGGCACTTCAGAGCTGGTTCGAGAGTCGTTGCACAGGATCCATATCTACGCAAAAGAGAAGATTTAAAATTCAGAATACCAACATTAAAAAGCTCAAAAACAGATATAAAGAAAGATGACATACCGAGAAGATTTAAATTCAGAATACCAACATTAAAAAACTCAAAAACATGTATAACGAAAGATGACATACCAGTTTGTCTTGATAAAATTCAGGCATTGGTGTTGCTGCAATTTCCATATCAAGTTTCTCCCAAAACTTTGACATATCAAAGACCTACTTTAAGCATAGAGGGCAAGCATATCGGCAGTAGTTTTAGTAAGAAAAAGCATGGCCGCATAATCATTTTTAAAGTTCCAAGGTTGTTCAGTTTCACTAACTGCGAGTGTTGCTGCATGTCCTTTAAACACTTCTTATGAATGGTATAGCCACAAGGCATGACCGCAACGTCATTCACCGAGTCAAACAGATACCGCAAATAACCAACATTTTAAGCCATTAGTATTTAGTGGCATGTTCTTTTTTTGAGTAGCAGCATCCTGAAAATTACGTAATAGGATATGTCCATGATAATTAGTCGGAAAAATTAGTTTTCGATGCTCTAGACCAACTTTTACTATATACGAGGCCTTTTAATGTGTCCAGACTTGATCTACATTTGATCCAACAGGTTAGAAAATTTGACCCATCAATCCAAAGTCAGCCAAATAGACCATTTTTTTATTGATCAAACTAAAGCGATTTAGAAAACAAATGGGTCAACCTGGCTCACGGTCTGCATGCATTTGGATTAGATGGGTTGGATCATTTTTATTAATTAATGGGCCAGATCAAGATCCACTAGTTAATGGCCAATTCAAGATCTATCTAGTAATAGTTTCATAGAGATAAGAACTTACGACATTTGTCACATTGAAAGAAGTTTTCCTGCCCACTGATTCTGATACCAAAAGGAAACAGATATACAAGTTAGAAGTTTTATACAACAAGTCAACAATTAAGAACATCAAACTAAGGTTATAAAAACGTTAATGTTCTACCATTCAAAAAGACTTAGGAGTGAAACATAGGCATTTTTAACTGTTTGGCAATATACAGTAATTTATACTATAATATTTTGTCTATATGAATATTCAAAAATAGTACCTGCAGATACCACAACCATCACAGTGAAACTGTCTCTTGGATGTCTGCAAAACAAAGAGTAAGCGATCAGATTACCTACACATAAAGCAGGACAGTCTCATGGAAAACATACGACTGCATCAAAACACCATTTACAGGAACCTCATCTAAACAATAGAAGGATTAAAGGCTTACATCATCGTCAAAAAGCTTGCATGTCCCGCAAAAGTATTTGGCCATGCACACACCACAGTTGTCGCACATTTGCTGAACCTAATAGGAGAAGCAGAAACACAATTATGAAAGATGCAAAGACAAACTAACAAGTCATGATTTTTCGTGCAGGAAGACTAAGAAAACAGTAGAAAAACATAATGAAGAAAAAGGCAACAATAAAAACACTCACCTCTTGCTCAGTGCCACAAAGGGTGCATATGACCTGAAATAGTGGTAACATTATATGCATGTTTCATGTGTTTAGCGAAAAACAAGTATAGAAAAGTTTTAAAACTTTTGCAGGTAGGTACCTGTTCATTTTTGGACATCGGATTGTCTGTTGTACCCATGTCAGCATTTCTGAACCCCTGCACTCTGTTGCCTTATCTTCATTCTTAGTTGTTGCCTTGAGTTTCACAACCGTTTCCCCATGAGTACTTACGCAACCATCAGCTGTGCTAGCATCAGACTTGTCTGTTGTACCCATGTCAGCATTTTCTGAACCCCGGATTGTCTGTTGTACCCATGTCAGCTATTTTGTAATTTCAAAACCAATTTTCAACAATAATTACTAAGCTGCCATATAAATCTTTATCCAAGCGATTCCTGATTTTCACTTTGTCTTCATCAGTTCAGCAAAATATTTGTTTTTATGATACTAGTTTGTCATTCCAAGAAACCCAAATGTACACAATAAAGTTTGAGCAGTGTAATTTTAAATTTTGTGCTAACACGCTTGAGTTGGTTAATAACATCACGTATATAAATTTATTATGTGTATCGGAAAAGACGCAAAATTAAAAACAGAACAAGAAGTGAAAAGAACCTGATATTCACGTAGCCAGGGCTCTGTAATTTGTAGGCCAATTGCCAGTTTCTCAACCTGAAGATTGTGCATGCACGTCGCCAAAGGCTGCAATGAAATAAAACTAACTTCTATTAATGTTTGTTTCCTAAGCAGAGATGGTAATTTCAACCAATTTACAAATGAGTGGTCGATTTGGGTTATGTTTTACTTCATGTTAACTCGTCAAACGGGTAGAGTGAGTATAAATATTAGGCAAGGTGAGCAGCTTGTATTTGTAAAATATAGAGCTTTAGAACATGTCAATAAGTGCAAAAACAATTATTTGAGCACTGAAGTTGGGTAACAGTTACCACATCAATTCAATGGATGTACATGATATTACAATGGTAACTAAAAAAGAGAGCCTATACAAGGTAACAAGTACTACGAGAAGATACTGATGATAAATCACAAAGGGAGCTGAAAAGGATAGAAATGGTAGGACATCCTTCACAATACTCCAAGCATCCACCTCCGGGGCAGCGATTATGAGGCTGCATCATGGAAGTTAACTTTAAATGTTAATAATTTGATATGGCACGGTTTAGATAACTAGCATCTCAACATATGATTTAAGTGTCATATTATTTTAATATAAACCTAATTTTTTCTTTGATTAAAGTGATTTTAAAGGGTTAGGGTTTATGAAAGTGATTTTAAAGGGTTAGGGTGGTGTGTGACGGTGGGGTCGACATTCTCGACCCTAAGTTACAAAGGGTGTCGACCCAAAGATCTTAGGGTCGACAATTTCGACCCTAAGTTCTCGATCCAAATTTCTCGACCCAAAATTCTTTGGGTCGACATATACCTTTGAATTTTGGGTCGACTGTGGGGACCACAATATTTCAACCAAATAAGTTGACTAATTTTAGGGTCGACAATGACTTTGACATTTTGGGTCGACATTGTCGACCCTGAACTCTTTTATTTATTAAAATCATTTTAATATACAAAACTATTTAATATTTAATTTTTTAGGGTCGACATTCCCCTTTTAATTTTGGGTGGACAATGTCGACCCTAAGTTTGATATTTATTAAATATTCATAGTGGTATTCCACGTCGGTATTCCACCCAGTTTAGGGTCGACATTGTCTACCCTAAGTGTGAGATTAGGGTCGACAATGTCGACCTTAAAGTGTGCCTGGGCTAAAAAAAAGTTTTCCAGATTCTTTCCGGAAAAAATCTACATTTCAAAAATCCAGAATTCGGCAAATGCACAATACGATACAATAACAAATCACTAAACGTTATAATACCACAAATCCATAATACGATAAATTACCATTCAACAAATCCACACAATACGATAAATTACCATTTAAAAAATAACTAAACACATGTCCATGTTTCACAATTGTAACAAGTCTAAAAGTTATTACACATACTAATATACTACATAAAAACGCCTACTCCTCCTCCTCCGACGAATAGTCATCACCCGATTGTTGCTCGCCTTAAATTTTTCATATAATGACGGGCTCACTAAAAAGAATTAAAAATTTGGCGGATTCATTAAAAAGAATTAAAAATTTGGTAAAAAACTTAAATTTTTTTAAAAAATGTTTAATATATTTATATATAATTTTAAATGCATTTTATATATTAGAAAAAGTCTAAAGTCATGGGAAAATATTAGGGTCGACATTGTCGACCCTAAATTTTCTTCGACCCAAAACCCTTATATTGTTGTAGTGGTGGTGGTTGTAAGCGGCAGTTGAGGTTAGGGTTTGTGAAAGTGAAGGAGGGAAAGGTTTAGGGCTTTGTGAAGATAATGAGGATTGGGGAGAGGGAAATAAGCAGCCCAAGTTTTTTCGTGTATTTTAAACGAACCGCTTAAATTTTCAAGATACAATATTTGATAAAAAATATCTAAATTATTTGGGTATAGAAAATATCTAAATTTTTTATAGGTTGATATTTTTTGTATCCAAGTGTATTTTTGCGTTTATAAATGGATCACATTTAAACATTGTTTCTTTGATATGTAATAAAAAGCTGTTTTTTCAAAAAGAATCAGTCTTCATGTGTTTTAGATACTACACCGGGTTTTTTCTCAAAACTGGTTTTTGTTGTTTCTATTTAAAGGCTAATTTGATTCCTTGATTATTATTGATAACAACTATCCTATATATATGATACAAGAGAACATTCTGGAATGATTACCATGGGCTTAGGCCCAATACAAATTAATGAATAATAAATGTCTTGACTAATAAATGTCTTGACTTGACTTGAATATTTAAATGTTGACTTGACTTTTAAAGTTTACTAATACGCCCCCGCAGTTGGAGTGAGAGGAGACCGTACGCTTAAACTGGAACGAAAATCTTCAAACAAAGCTGAGGGAAGACCTTTGGTGAAGATATCAACATACTGAAAACGAGATGGAACATGAAGAACCCGAACATGATCAGCTTTAACCATATCACGAACAAAGTGTATATCAATCTCAATATGTTTGGTGCGTTGGTGTTGAACCGGGTTGGCTGACATATAAACTGCACTAACGTTATCATAGTAAACCAGAGTAGCTGTCAAAAGAGGAGAGTGTAACTCACGAAGGAGATTACGAATCCATGCAGTTTCTGCAACAACATTAGCAACACCCCGGTATTCCGCTTCAGCACTAGAGCGAGAGATGGTGTGTTGTCGTTTAGCAGACCACGACAAAAGGTTATCACCTAGAAACACACAATAACCGGAAGTAGACCTGCGGGTGGAAGGGCAACCTACCCAATCAGCATCAGTGTACCCAACTAAAGATGTAGTAGCGGAAGCATATAACTGAAGACCAAGCTCCAGGGTGCCCTAAACATAGCGCAAGATACGTTTGAGAGCAGCAAAGTGCGGCTCCCTTGGATCATGCATATAGAGACAAACCTGTTGAACTGCATAGGACAAATCTACGCGAGTAAAGGTAAGATACTGGAGCCCCCTGCAAGACTACGATATAAAGTAGGATCCTGAACAGGAACGCCGTCCAGACCCAATTTAGAGTCAGTGTCAATTGGTGTCCGAGATGAGTTATAATTAACCATATGAGCTCGCTCAAGAAGCTGAGGAGCATACTTCTTCTGAGACAAAAATAACCCTGTAGGATGACGAACATTAGAGATGCCAAGAAAATGATTAAGTGCCCCGATATCGGTCATATCAAACTCTTTATGCAAAGAGTCTATAATCTGCTGAAGTAGAACTGGAGAAGAAGCTGTGAGGATAATATATTCCACATATATAAGTAAATAAGCAACCTGAGAACCTTGTATATATATAAACAATGAAGAATCACACCGACTAGGAGAAAAACCAGCCCGAGTGGCATAACCTGCAAACCGCTGGAACCAAGCACGAGGTGCCTGTTTCAAACCATACAAAGACCTCTGCAAAAGACATACATGATTAGGATAACGAGAGTCAACAAAACCAGGGGGCTGATGCATATACACTGTCTCAGATAAATTATCGTTAAGAAATGCATTATTAACATCAAGTTGGTGAATAGGCCACTGTCGAGACACAGCAAGGCTAAGAACGGTGCGAATGGTGGCCAGCTTAACAACTGGACTAAATGTCTCATCAAAGTCAACACCATGTTGCTGATTACTACCGTTAGCAACAAGTCGAGCCTTATAACGACTCAAAGTACCGTCAGCATTAATTTTATGCTTAAATAACCACAAAGATCGAACCAAGTTAACATCAGATGGCCTTGGAACAAGAATCCAAGTACCATTTTTAACTAACGCATTATACTCATCATACATAGCATTACACCAATTAGGGTCTTTTAGAGCAATAAACGGAGATTTAGGAATAGGAGAAAGAGATAAAGTGTTAAGAGAAAGACGTTCGATGGGTTTGACAATACCCGATTGAGACTGTGTGATCATGGGATGAGTGCTGGGTGGTTCATTAACTGGGTTGGTATTGGTTTGTGAATTTGGTAGATCGAATATGGGTGGTGGCAGCGGATTGTTTTGGGTTTGGGTTTGAATGTTGTTTGGTTCGTGACTAGTGGGCTGGTTGGTGGGGAAAGTTAGACCTGGTGAATTTGGGCCGGTGTGAGGAGGACTTTGGGTTGGATCGGTAATTGGTGGAGCAGTTAGGATGCTTGTTTGGTGTGGGATGTTTGTGGAAGGATTAGGAAGTTTGGATGCAAGATAAGTGAGGTGGGGTGAACATTGAGTATCGAGGAAGGTGTAAGAAGGTGGCGAGGAAGGTGTCATAGATTTGAAAGGGAATTGTGTTTCGTCAAAGGTGACGTGTCGGGAGAGAATAATTGTGTTTGTCTTGAGGTTAAGGCAATGAAAACCACGATGATAGGCGGGATAGCATAAAAATATACACGGTGTGGCACGCGGGGCAAGTTTATGAGTTGAGTAGAGATGAGGGTAGCATTGACACCCAAAGATGCGAAGGTGCGAGTAATTGGGTGGTTTGTTGAAAAGGCGTGTGAAAGGTATATCGTTATGGATTGCGGTAGATGGTAAAAGGTTTAGGAGATAGGTGGCCATATGGAGGGATTCGACCCAAAAGGTAGGGGGAGGTGTGCTTGAAAGAGAAGAGTACGAATGATATTATTAATTGTTCGTATCATTCGTTCCGCCTTGCCATTTTGTTGGGAGGTTTTTGGGCAAGAGAATCTAAATTGGATGCCATTTTTGGCAAAAAGGGTGTGGAGTCGGTTATTATCGAACTCACCGCCATTATCACATTGGAAGTTTTTAATTTCACATTTAAATTGATTTTTAACATAGTTGCGAAAATGCAAAAATTTATCAAACATGTCAATTTTAGAACGAAGAGGATAAATCCATAGAAAATAAGAGAAATGATCAAGAAATAAGACATAATATTTAAAACCACTAGAACTAATAATGGGAGATGTCCATAAATCAGAATGAATAATATCAAAAAACTGTTCGACAATAGAATCTGAACTATGAAAGGGAAGCTTCATATATTTGCCAAGTTGGCAAGCGTGACAAATATGTGAAGATTTTTCTTTATTACATGAAATAAAACGACTAGAGACAAGCGAATGTAGCACTTGATCACCCGGATGTCCGAGGCGTTGATGCCACGTGGAGGCACTTGTCGAGAGAAAAGCAATGGGAGAAGTTGATGGCTTGGTAACTGGATAGAGATCGCTCGAGCTGTCACATCAAAGGAGGATATGACGAGTCAAGTAATCCTTCACAAAAACACCAAAGGCGTCAAATTCAATAGTACAATTATTGTCTCTAGTGAACTGACGAACATAAATGAGATTTTTAATTATATTGGGGGTTACAAGAACATTATAAAGATAAAGTGGGCGATGATGGGAAGGAATAATGCTATGGCCTGTGTTGGTGATGGGAATAGACTTGTCATCACCAACGTGAACATATGGAAATAAGCGTTTTTAAAAAATGGTACTTAAATTACTTGCATTAAAATTTAAATGAGAAGAGGCACCTGTATCCATGTGCCAAGTCGGGTCTTGCAGCGGCATAGTGTTAAACGCACTTGGTAAAGGAGAAAGTTGAGATGCATAAATAGCCAAAGTAGGACCGAGTATACCTTGACCGGGATGCGGCAATCTGGAATGCTTTTGTGGTGTAAACCGTTAAGCAACATTAGTCTTGTAGGCCACATATTGGGCTAGGGTACACGTGAACATATTGAAATACAATCGGAGATGATTTGAGATTACAGTAGTCGAGAGATATAGAGAGAACTTAGGGAGATGGTCGACTTTTTAGAGAGAAATTAGGAGAGGATCGGTTTTTGCTCTGATTACCATATTGAAAGGCTAATTTGATTCCTTTATTATTATTGATAACAACTATCCTATATATAGGATACAAGAGAACATTCTGGAATAATTACCATGGGCTTGGCCCAATACAAATTAATGAATAATAAATGTCTTGACTAATAAATGTCTTGACTTGACTTGAATGTTTGAATGTTGACTTGACATTCAATGTTGACTAATAGTTTCTACTCTGGCTTGTTTTTTAGTTTGGAGACTTGTCTTTATATAACCAGTCTCTATGAGGGGGTGTTTATAGCCCTTTTTGTAGTAGTGAGAGCTTGGTTGCTCATCTTTCTTGACGTAACCTATTGACTTCTTGCGATTATTCTTCGGACAGTTTCTCTTTAAGTGATCCTCGAATTGGAAAATATAGCACTTGAGTCTTCCACCTCGAGACTTCGATCTTGACTTTCCCCTTGATTGACGTGAATCCCTACGATCAGTTCTTCCCTTTACATATAACCCTTCACCATCATCCTCCTTCGCCTTAGACCTTTCTTTAATTTCCTTTTAATTTAGTATGGCCATCACGTCCTCCAAAGTCAAAGCTTCCCGTCCATAGAGAAAGGTATCCACAAAGTGTTTCTATGATGCTGGTAAAGAAGTGAGTAATAATAAAGTAAGATCTTCATCCTCGAATTTAACCTCAATATTTGCTAAATCAAGAACGATTTTGTTGAACTCATCTATATGCTCGGCAATCCAGCCGGCATGTATAATGTATACAACTTCTTCTTCAGGTACAACTTGTTGGGCAATGACTTTGTCATGTATAAAGTCTCGAGCTTTGACTAAACCCCTGCTGCAGTCGTATCCTCGGTAACCTCTCTCAGGACCTTGTTACCTAAACACAAAATCATGGTACTATGAGCTTTCTTGTTTAGCTCAGCTTTCGTTTGAGCTTCCATATCCGCGGGTAAAACCTCCAAAGCTGCTTCACATCCATGTTCAATTAATAAAGCACGCATCTTGATTCTCCATAATCCGAAATCACCAGTTCCATCAAATTTCTCGATGTCAATCTTGGCTCTCGTCATTCTTTAATACCTTTGTTGATCGACTAAACCTTGTGATATACCCTCACAAAAATCAAAAACCCCCAGCAAAGTACCTTGTGCAATAATCTTTCACAATATATTATATGAATAATATTTTATTAATAAAGTACTAATACTTTACCACCAATCAATATATAATATTATTCAAATAGTTAAAGTGTACTTCTTTTCTTCTTTTTTTCCTATAAATCACGTGACTTGTATCCTTTTTCTTTACCTTTATATGCTACAAACAAAACTTGTCTTGTCTTCTGTGTCAATACGAGCTGCTCCTTAACGTCCAACAAACCGAACGCAAGAACCCTTACTGTTACAAAACAAACAATAAGTAAACCTTCAACAAGATTCGACTCGCTTCCATACCTTCGAACCAAGGCTCTTGATACCACTTGTTATTTTGTGATCAACTAACAACCTGAAAGCAGGCTCGCAGAACCCGAAACTTGTAAAGATGAATCGACACACCACAACAAGTATAGATCGACAAAAAAGAAGAAAGAAAAAGAGGCACAAGGTATAAACCCTAATCGAATGCTTAGTATTGAAAGAATGATGTGACAAGATCCCTCCCCCTCACCTCCTTTTATAGAGATGAGGAGGGAGAATAAACCCTAAAACACATAGGTTGGACTTGGGACACAAGTTAACCCACAACAACTTAACACTTGACTACCCTAGACTTTTTTTAAAATAAAGACTAAACATAACAATATGAATGCATAAATATGCAAGTATTCTAATTTTTTTTAAATAGTTTCCCCAGTAAATGTATTGCTCCATAAAACAATTCAATACAAAGGATGTGGGGTGAATCCCACACCTAATTCCGTTACATTATCACAAAACAAACATAACAAGCACAACAACTCCAAAGAAGGATGCTACTATACCTAGATTACAATTGACTCAACAAACATAAAAAAAAAATCTGTTTCTTTTTCAGGCCACAAATCATCAATATATCCCTCTCATCTAATATGGTATTATGTTAATGTAGACAATCTCATCTAACTTTGTAAAGGCGCACATATTATTGGACTATTATCATGCATTGCTTCCACACAAGACATTGGGATTCACAATTCGGCTCAATCATGAACATCACAAAGAGAATTCGGCTCAAACTCGTGTGATCATTGATGTTTTCGTTTGGTTCAAAGCAAAAAAACAAGTTTAGAGTAGCATGTGCCAAGATAAAACCGAGAGGACTAGTGCATAAATTATGTTCAACTTTATTGATGTTGTTCTAACATAAAAAAAGCTAAAATGGGTCCATTTTAGTGAGGTATCCTCCATTTGACACGTGTAAAATATAAATTGCATTAACTCACTGAGCAATGCTAATATTAGAACCACAAATGAATTCATACAAAAATATTTACAAAATGATGTGTCATAAAGTTAATAACTATCTCAATTTTACTTTTGACTTATCTCTGTTACATGTATCTACAAATTTATATGACAAATCATTATGTGGATGAAATTTTGTAAAACTTTTGTGATTGTAGCATTTCTCTAACTCACTTATCACGTGTACAAATGCATTCCATTTGTAATTCTTCTCTTATAATCCCCCTCCCTCTTTCTAGTATGGTTTTTCTTAAAATAAACATGTTGTATGCAATGATTAATGCATCTATAAAGGTCAAATGTTGCCAATAACTCTAACTTTTTTGGTTTTTTTAAATAAATAAATTTTGTTTGTATTATAAAACAGTGAAACGGAAGATGTGAAACAAAAATTATATAGTTTAATGTGTCAAAAGCATTAAACTAAATTGTCAACAAACACGCAAGGAAAAACTGTGTTATATTGTTAATCGGGGGGACAACAGGGGAGGGGGTACGGAGATGATACATTTTGTACTTTACGTGAGGTAGAAGGAGAGAGGGAGGGGAGGGGGCATAAGCCGTCAAGAAATCATGTAGAACATGCAATGAGGCCATTTTATAGTATTTGAGCTACAAAATATAACACATGAGGATAGATTAGACTACACTTTCATTAAAATTTAGATGGCGATACTAGATACAAAAGAAACTACGGTATTTATTATTTGACACAAACATTGACCTAACCCCTTGTTCTTGAATACCGGGCCAAGTTATTTATTCCATGTATCTAGGAACCGTCAAAGGGAACTCCAGTAACGAACATAGCTTCCAAAACGAAAACCATGGTTGATCAACTTCAATCCTGCCATCCCCATAAATGCCTCTCGGCTCGTGTTCCTGAAGCTTCATTTGCTTAGAATATATCGCAACATTACCCACATGCACTCGGGCAAAGCATTACTGTTACACGACTCGTCATCTTCGGTTTCAATATCATGCAAAGACATTTGAACCGAATCCTCCTTTTGAGAAAATATATTCATTTTAAGCGGAATCCCAAGCGTAAACTTCAACCTATGCACATGTTTCTCAACAATCTCATTCACGGCAACAAAAACCCCATACACCACATATACACAAATAATGAATGTATCAAGTAATGGAACATCTGATCTCACGTATGCTTTTTTTCCTTTGCTAAGATTAAATTGCAATCACATCGATCGGTTGAAGGAGTCGTTTCCATGTTGTTTGGAACAATGAGTCTGTGTTACTCCAATACAGGGCATTTTCGAATTGCATGAAGACTTGAAAATAAATTTACACAAACGAAAACCATGACAGTTTTAACTAAAACGATTAATTGTTCAAAACTACTTAATTGCTAATTTATGCAAACAAAACAAAACATATAACTGTTGGAGTGTAAAATTGTGTTCCATTCATTAATCAATATAATTACAATATACAGTCACTTAAGGTTATTATAGAAACCCATAAACATGGGCTAAGCCTACAAAACAAATTGTATTAAACACATATCAAAGCGATGTAATTAACGTCTAACAGTAGCGTGGAAGATATCACCAAGAGGGCCGCTATCACCGATGCCTTTTAAGGTTCTCCGTCATTTTCAGCTATTTAATAACCAGTCTAACTCAACCTGATTTTTTATTACCATTTCTGTGAAAAAAGAGTACTGAAGTCCCTACTGCAATTACATAGGCAACAACTCCCATGTTGGAAAAGAATCTATGCGTTTCAAAAGGTGACTGGCTTGTAAACTTGAGCTGGCTGACTCGTGTCAAAGAGGGAAATATAGAGAAAAGAGCAGCATCAAATACGAGCTTCCAAGTTTTCTTGTAATGATGAAACCTGTCATTAAACATTTACTCAGTATATATAATATGCAACGATATCATTCACGCATATAAAATAGTATGAAGTCGTAAATTTAAAACAAGGTATATAAGAATGTATTTGGAAAAACATAGAAAAATCTGAATGAATAAAGTAGTAATAAGCACAGTAAATTACTTGCGGTGTGAAATAGATGGCAACTTACTGTCCATGGCGTATAGTAACGTGGAAGATGATAGTGTGCCTTCTTCATTTAACGCAGGACTAATGGTAAGGACAACATGTCCCATGCTTGTGGCATTGGATTCAGGCTGATATGGATCGCTAGGAGCTTCAAACCTTCCAAAGAAAGAAAAGCAATATAGTTATTGGCGTTAGGTTGTACAACAATTCCAGAAATCATAACTGAAACTTACTGTGAAAGTGGAGGGGGTTGTTGTATCACAATTGTGGGAGCTCTTCCGGTAAGAATAATCTGACCCTGGCTGGTAACAATAACAACACAAAGGAGGACAGGGAGGAGGAGATAACAGATAAAGAATAATTTCATTGTATTTTCAGCTATTTAATAACCAGTCTAACTCAAATTTGACACACGTATGGAGTGACATCTCTTCGACATAGAGCAGCTGAATAGTTCTATCGACGCCTTGGCCAATTGGAAAATTGGAAAAACCAAATCTAGTGATGGTGTTGTGGAGGTCGAAAAGAGTGGTGTCGAGATTTTTCAATCTTTCAGTTGGTCAAGGCATCGATAGAGTCTACTCAGCTGCTCTATGTCGAGGTGAAGTCCAGTGAGTGTGGTGGTGAGATCCGGCGGTTGAGGGATCAGTTGGTGGTAGGGATGAGAGTGTTTTTTGAGTAAGGTGATCAGGTGAGTAATTCTATTGATTATCCACCATAAAATTAAAGCTAGAGAAGGAGGAGAATAGGTTTCATAGAGAGAGCAAGATCATTGGTGATGATGGTGGGTTTAGATTGTGTGGCATAATTTATAGAGAAAGAGAAAAGAGAATATGTTTCCTTTTTCTTTTAACATGATAATTTTATGTTTACTGCAAGATGAGAGTATTTTTTGAGTGAGGTGAGTGCAAGATGAGAAAAGTGGTGTTTTATATAGAGTAATATTTTACCTCTCTTTATACAGTTTTTTTTCTTAGCATGTGCTTATGAAAGACAATTGTAGACATTTGATTAGTAACATCTCCTTAATATTATCTTCTAATACTTTATATTTATCTGAGAAACAAATTCCTTTTGTGAATAATTATTCAATCCCAAATCACTGAATTTTTATTCTCAGATTTCTTAACCCCATATGGTGTAGAAGAAAAAACAAGTGGGTACGCATGGAAATAATGGTCACCTTACACAGTTAGGTTGAGACAGCCTTTATGAATCATGTTACTTCTTTTTCCTTGTACAGTAAAGAGAACATTATTTGAAAAACATGATGTGAAATAACCCAAATTAAAGTTATAAAAGATGGTGGTGACACAGCCAAATTGATAAACATACTTGTCTTGTTTAAACTTTAGCCTTGCATTCAAGAAAAAAAATGACATTTGATGGTGGAAAAGTTCATTTTGGGTTTGCTTCTAGATATAATTATGTGAAGTTATAATTTAACACATGCCACTAGATATAATTGAGTGGAATAAAAAAGACACTTAGCCACAAGATAGGAAAAGAGACCAACCAACCATTCATCAATCCCTAGCCTAGGGCTTTGCCATACTAGTTAGTCTGAGCCGCTCTCGACTAGCACCCAGAGCAAGAAAAGATCGGATGCTCAAACAAGAGCATAAGTACATTGAAATTATAATTTGCCCAAGTATTAAGTAGTAGTGCAATAATAAGTTTAACGGATTCAAATGTTTAGAAATGTGCATCTCATCATGTTTCACCAAAACCTAAAGATGAACAAGCACCTTCCATAAATAAACACCACTAGCAAGGTACACCATCACGGCCAAACAACCAAAGGCACAATTCAATCTTGTTCTCCATGAACTGATTTAATGAGCAATTCAAAGCTTCAAGTATAATGCCCAAGTTCCCTCGTAATAAATAACTTTCCGTAGAATAAACCCCGTAGGTTAAACTTTCTTGTTGATAACTACTTATAGAGTACACATGAGATCATAATAAAACCCTAAAACAACAAGCCCATATGCCGGGCTTGGGCCAAATATCTAACATTTAATACTCCCCTCTGTTCGAGCGACCCGTCATCTTCCGCTTAAACATTAGAGGCTTGGAACGAATCCTCTTCTTGATGAAATATATTCACTCTAAACGGAATTAACGTCATAACTACATATTTCTTATCAATCTCATTCATCGCAACAAAAACCGCATAGACCACATATATAGAAATAAACATAACGGCAACAATCACATTCACCCTCGCTAGATAAACTATCAAAAACAAAAAACCCCATATCCCTAAAAAATGCCTTCTTATCAATCCTAACCCCTTGATCACCTACACAAATCGCCACAACCTCAACAGCAACACAAGTATATCAATCCTAACCCCTTGATAACCTACACAAATCGCCAAAACCCTCACCTAAAACACGAGAAGAAGAAATTGAATTGTATCAAGCTTGGGTTCGTATATCCTAAGATAGCGTTGATGGCAATGACACAAAGAATGATGGTTTTATTTGGAGATTTTAGCACACATGATAAAAAATTATCCTATTATCAAATGTAGTACGTACGATATGGTAAACGGGAAATGGAATATGGAGTTCCATTTACACTTCCTCATCGTTGGGGTGAATCAAGGGATACATGTCTTTGGGAAACTCTAGTTTGTTCAACACGTTGCAGTAAGGAGCGACTAGTTTAAATATGTATACGCATGTCAGAGATAACGAGGATGAGAAAGAGGATCTGCAGGAGGTTTAGCGACCAATGGGCATGGATATAGCAAAGAAGAAAGGGACGGCGTCAACAACATCTTCAGGCAATGGGGACGTGCTGGCTAGATTGATAGTCAACAAGTATGTCGGTCTCACCAAAACTCACAAGGAAATAAAGTCAAAGAACGTTGAAGCGTTTATAGAGATCATATTAGGTCAAACTATGGGGACAAGAGGTCAAAATGCAAGAAGTGACACAACATTGTCAAGAGATGCCAAAACGTCATCAAGAGTTCCGGTTCTACTTGCAACCTCATGATTATTTGAGTGGACCAGAGCTCGAAATCGCCTTGAAGCAAACAATCAAGGATGTTGGAATTTGCCAAATTAATTTTGGATTATAATAATCTATGTAATGCTTATGTTTATGATTTCGTACGTTAAAGTTTTTAATTAATATATGTAACGTTTTTTATTTGTGAATAAAAGTATTAATTTTCAATAAATAAAAAAATAGGTTAAAAGCCGTAATGGTGTGACACCATTGGGAGTGAAGAGTGAGAGGGGAGAGGGAGTAAATATAGAGAAGAATAATGTGGCGTTGACGTGGAGGAGATTATGGTTTGACCATTAAAGGTAGGCTAACAGATTTGTTTCACACGGAACTTGCCAAATATCGAACAACATGAAAGTGTTATCCAGATAGCTCCAATATGAATTGTTATAACTTACAATACACAAAATTCTACAGCAAAACATTTCAATATGATGTAAAATAGAAATTGTATTACAATCCATCGAAATACACATATCACTTGTATTGTATTGGCGTGTTCCATGTTCCAACCTATGTAGTAAATACCAATTTTCCATTTAAACCTATTCCTTTGTGCGTACATAAGTTACTAGTTTATTAATTTATTCTCTAGCTATGCCTTGAATTATATATGTAGACTCCGTATTACATTGTTGAACACAATGCATGACTACAGCTTGATGTAAATATACCTAATTAGCTTATGTGTTATTTGTGTCGGTATACCTTAATACTAATTACATATATTAGTAATAACTGCTTCATGTTTGTATTCTTTTACCTCTGTTTTATCCACTTTTTTTCTCAGCATGTGCTTATGAAAGACAAACTTTTTCGTGCTTATGAAAGACAACTGTAGACACTTGATTAGTAACATCTCCGTAATATTAGCATCTAATACTTTATATTTACCTGAGAAAAAAATTTCTTTTCTGACTAATTATCCAATCCCAATTTATTCAAAATTTTCTAGTTAATAGAAACATCATTGAATTATTATTCTCAGATTTCTTAACCCCATATGGTGTAGAAGAAAAAAGCAAGTGGGTAAGCATGGAAAAAACGGTCACCTTACAAAATTAGGTTGAGACACCCTTTATGAATTCTCTTACTTCTTTTTCCTTGTATAGTAAAGAGAACATTGTTGAAAAGCATAATGTGAAATAAGCCAAATTCATAAACATACTTGTCTTGTTTAAACTTTAGCCTTGCATTCAGGAAAAAATGACATTTTATGGTGGAAAAGTTCATTTTGAGTTTGCTTCTAGATATAATTATGTGAAGTTATAAATAACACATGCCACTGGATATAATTGAGTGGTAAAAAAAAAGACACTTTGCCACAAGATAGGAAAAGTGACCAACCAACCATTCATCAATCCCTAGCCTAGAGCTTTGCCATACTAGTTACTCTAAGTAGCTCTCCACAAGCACCCGGAGCAAGAAAAGATCGGATGCTCAAACAAGAGCATAAGTACATTGAAATTAAATATAATATGTCTAAGTATAAGGTAGTAGTGCAATAATAAGTTTAACTGATCCAAATGTTTAGAAAGGCGCATCCCATCATGTTCCACCAAAACCTAAAGATGAACAAGCACCTTCCATAAATAAAAACCACTAGCTATTATATTACCGTGACTAGCATTTGATGCCATGTCCATCTCCTTCGTAACAACCTAAACAAGGGTCATTTTACATTTTATGGAGGTATATCATCTAGTAGGAAGGGAGAATGCCAGTTCATAACAGTTAACTTATAAAAAAGAGTAGAGAAATCAACCTAAATGTGTTTATGAGCATCAAATGTCAGGGAATTATGTTCTTAAATGAATATTCTTTCTCTCAATATTCAAGGTCTTGGGCACAAGACGAAAAAGGAGTGGGTTAAGGAGTTAAATTGTAAGCATAGGATCAATTTTTTAGCGTTGCAAGAGACAAAGATGGATTGTATTTCTTATATGGACGTAAAGTCCCTATGGGGAAATTCGAACTTTGATTTTGTTGCCAGTGACTCATTAGGGAATTCTGGTGGTATTCTTTGTATGTGGGAGGCTTCTATCTTCAAGAAAGATGGCACTACTATTTCTGATAATTTTATAGCTATTTACGGCACATGGTTACCTCGTAATGTCAAGATACGGAGATGGAACGACGAAGCTATTATAATGGGTGACTTTAATGACGTTCGGACTATGGATGAAAGACTTGGTTCGTCT